>JAPMOR010074345.1:0-54850 GCA_026543865.1 Argiope aurantia
GAAAAAATGGTTTGTTAGGTAGAAAAATATATTTAAATAATCATAATGACTGCTCATAGAAAAAGAATCTTTGAAAAAATGCTCAGATACTGTGGAAGTGAGGGAGAAATAGGAATATACATGTATGTAATGACATTTTAATTTTAATTAATTTCCTAACTTTATCTTAATTTAACCCAAATTAACTGCATGTTAAAATATTCTCTTATTTCCTGATCCAATTCCACCTTTTTTATTTAATTAATCCTACACAAGCATTCTAAAACTGCTTTAATCAGCAAGTTCTGTGTGGAGGGATAAAAATCTGTCATGCTTAGCAAATTCTTTTAACCATGCCTAAACTCTCTTTCCTAAATTGACATGCATCAAAGAAATCCCAGTCAGAATCTCATGGTAAAATGATCAAAGGGAAAAATTTCAGTCTCTTTTGCACTTGTATCATGATGTGAATGCACGTCAGTTTCATCATTGCTTCTTGTGCATAATATGCCTCCTGAGAAGGAATAAATCTAAGTTTAAAATTTTCAAAAGTATCTTCTCTCTTTGACCATGAAATGCTTAAAAACATGTTTTACATTTTAATGCTATATGTAGTTAATATTTTAAAGCAGCTTAAATAACCATTAAAAAAATCCTTCCATAAATTAAAATCAGTTATTGGAATTTCTGTGGCTTTCTTAATCAGTGTTTGAGGGTGTGTTTGGAAATGAATGATATAGTTATTATTTTTATTTTACTTTTGCTTGTTTTCATGTTTTTTTAAAATATATATATATATATATATAAATCACTGAAATGAAGAGACTAGAGAATTCTGTCAATATGTAGGAAAAGTGGAAAAGTTTGTAGTAAAGTAAAGCTGGATTTTCAGAATTTTTTACTTTTCTGAATGTTCTTTTTAAAATATGTTTTTAATTTTTAAATTAAATTTTTCATTAGCATTAAAAATCTATTTTAGTGTATTGCTTTATTTTTAATCCTCTTTATTTATTTGTGGATACTTGATTTGTTAAATACTTTTTTTAATGTAGAGATTAATATTTGCACATTAACATTATCAATTTTTAATAATCATTCTCAATAGAATATCTTGCAGTTCTCATATTGTCAAATTACTTTTTATGTTTTCTATATTATATTATTCATTTTACCTTATTTATTACAGAAAGGGTGAATGTAATTCTTGCAAAAGCATTTTAAAACTTGTAGATCTATCAAATGACGATTTCTTAGAACTCAGAAATAATTTTCTTGAAAGATCTGTGAAGAAAAGTGATATTTTTATCAATACAACTAAGAAAGAATTTGATCAATACATAAAATTCATCGATTCCAACAAACCATTTGAATTTGTTCTGGATGGTCTAAATGCTGCCCATACATTTGAAGGTGTAAAAAATTCTAAGACCTTAGCTCGCCAAGTAAGTTCTTGTTCTTCTTTAAATTTGTTTGATTTGCAATTTATTGAATGAATACTTTTAGTAAGATTTATATCTCTCTTTTTTAAATATATTGTTATCATTCTTAAAAGTTCAAACTAAAAAAAAGATTTGTGAACTTTTCGAAGTGTTAAGTATTTTCAATTACAATATTAAGTATATAAATAATTTCTTAAAGCACATCAATAAAATTATTGAAATTATTTTTCTTCTTAAAATAATAGAATAGTTACAATCATTTTTGAATATTTATGTTATATCACTGCCTTATTTGCCTGATTAGTCTTATCTGTTCTGAATTTCATCCAAATGCTTGTAAATTGATTATTTGTTATGGATTACTTGGTTTTCTTTGTCACAGATATCTTAATTGAAGAATATTCATTTACTTTCTTGATTCTTGTATATACAAATGATTAACCATAAAAACAAAAACAAAAAAAATTGCTAAAGATGTCATTTTATTTGTAGCTAAAATTTGAACTTAAAGTTTGCCATTAGCATGTAGTTGAAGCTAAAATTCACCATCACCATACAGTTAAGCCTGTAGTTCAGCAATGGCTTGAGATTTATGCACAAGTATCACTTTCTTTTATCTATGATCACTCCTAATTCACTTTATTTTTAACTTGATATATCATTATTGTTGAACAATAATGACATTAACATTTTATGTTTGTGCTATCTTTCTGTTTAAACTTATTTTTCATCTAATATACGGGATATTTACATCAATATAAAATTTGAATTGGCATAAGTTCTTTTTTTGTTCTTGATGTGCAAGAATATTCATGGGTTGGACTTTAATAATGTAGACAACATTGCTAAGATTCTATATTTTATGCTGATTTGATATCTGCAAAATATATCAGAGCAAACAATATGTGTATTATATTATCTTAAATTCTGCAAACTATTTAAACATCTGTAATTATTACCTGCAATAATTATGTTTTGATAATCTTATTTGAACTTGAGTTATATTGTGATCTTTAATTTATTATTTTTTTAATATTAAAAGTTAATGATGTCTTTTTCAGCTTCTGAAAATTGTTGATCGATTATCCAAATATTCTGACAAGATACTGGTTTTAGGTCGCTTTCATATGCAACAATGGCCAATATACATTATGAACAAAATATCTCAAAAGGCTACATTGTTTTACACTAGCAATTCGTAAGTCATTTTTTACTTTGTACTATAAACTATTTTTGACTTTTATCTTGCTGATTGCCTTTCCCTGAATAATAATTTGTATTTTTTGTGATGGCTGTTATCAAATAATATATCAAATCTTTTAGAAATGTACTTATTACATTAAACATTTATTTGTAATTAATAGAATTTTTTGGTGAAATTTTTTTTAAATCAGATAAATTTGTTTCACTTTATGTAACATAATAAATTAATTCAAAGTTTTATTAAAGGAAAAAGTATAAGGATGTTTTTTTCAATGTTTTAGATACAATTAGTGTCATTTAAGTAATGTTCAAAATACGTTTTCTTTATAAGGGGAAATTTTTCCATTGTTGCAAAGTAAACTAAACCTTTCTACTAAAAATTTAGGTTTTAATAAGTTACAACCTTTAAATTTGCTTAATTATTTAATTTAATATATTTTAAAAATTATAATATTAGGTTCAAGATAATGGCAATGACAAAAGATGTAGAAATTGGAGTCTAACTTTACATAATATATATACATTTTTTAATTAATTGACTGGAAGAGCCAGGAAGTAGAAAAATATATAATAAGGAATATTTCCTTCATTTTGAAATAAAATAGGACATATTAAATAAAATTCGTCCTATGTATGTAAAAGAAAGTTATTTTGTCATCAAGGATTTATAATTAACTTCTCTGATAAATCACTGACATTGCATTTTGCATCATATCCAACATATTTCTTTTTATTCCTTGCTTCATTGCTCAAATATGTCTTTCATTAAAAATTTATTATCCATAAATTTTTAACTCTTTTTCAAATAAGCAGACACTTTTTGTTAAGCTTCCATTATTTACTTTTCTAATGGATCCAAATCTGAGGTGGCAGATTTTAATGATTTGCTCACACATCTCTATAAATTTATCAAATTTCAACCTGCAATATGAGTTAAATAACTCTTTGATAACTTTGTAATCATTTTCCAAATTGAAAAAAAAAAATGACTAGATTGGCCATTCTTTCTGTTATATAAATTTCATAAGTTTTTGGATCATTTTAGAAGAGGAGAAATTTTCTTTCTACAAAATTTCTGTGTGTGTGCTGCATTTGTATTATATTCTAAAACATTAGATATTCAAAATATATGGAGAGGATTAGGAACTATTGACGTTGTGTTTTCATAAATTGAAATATTACTGTAAAGATGTATTGAAAAATGATATAGATTTTATTTGGGTACAAATAAAGTTAGAAACAAATTCTGCATTTTGCTTTAAATCAATAGCAATTTTCTTTTATAGAAAACTATCTAAATCCTTTTATTACCAACTTTATGTATATAATGTTTCTATATCCTTGATCTCAACCAGAATCTTAAAAATTTAATACTTCCATTTATTAAAGCATCTGATTGTGTTGACTGAATTACCTTGAAGCTCTGATAGTAAATGGGATTTTTTTCCTGCACCAAATAATTGATAGTAGTGCAAATTTAAATAAAATATTTCAATTTATTTAGGCTTCTGTTTCTATATTTAGTAATGTAGTAATAATATTTCAGTAATCATATTTTTATACTGTTAAAATGTTTTTTCTTTTCTTTTTTATTAATATATTCATGAAATTTGTCTGTATACTATGTTCTGCTTTAATTTTCAATTTAGAGGTTTAAAAAAAGTGAATTAATAAATCGATATTAATATTCTCTTAAAGCAAATATATTTAGTTCATGAGTATATTCAAAGAATTTAAACTGTAATTTTATAGCTTGAATAAATTTTTACTGGTCATCAAAATTCATTTTTGTGTTTGTTCTTGTTCAAATTATAATTTTGACCAGATGTCTAGCATTCAAAAATGCAACCAAAAGAATAATCATATAAAATAATACTTGAAATAGTAAATGGGAATTCTAAATATCTTATGCATTAATTTTTATTTCTAAGTGTGTTTTAAATTTTGGTTTTTAACATTTTTGTTAATTCTGATGTATATTAGTTTTAAAAGAACTAATTATTTATTACTATTTCATCTGTTGATTGAATTTACTGCCTAATTTAATTTTACACATGAGCTGTTGAGAATTGAAAGTCAACTAAACTATGATCAGATGATATTACCATATCTACCATTATTATTGATGGCCTACTATCATATCTCCAGATTTCCTTTCCAATAAGAGGAGGGTATTTAGGCTTACAAGATTAGATAGATTTGACATATATCAGTTTCGTGGAATATTACAGTTATTACTACATTCTGACCACTAATATAAAAAGTACCCTCAGCCTTTTAATGGATAAATTGCCAAAAATACTTCAACGAAAATTATTTATTAACAATTTATGAAAAAAATTTGCATATGAAATTTATTAACTTTTGAAAAAATATTGATTTTTTGCAAATCTGTGTTTAATTATCAGTTCCCTTGTGACTGTGACTTTTGGGATGTTATTATTATTGTGAAAAGAATCTAAATTTAATTCAAAGTTCTAGTCCAAAAAATCATATAAAGGCAATGTTTTAACTTTATTCACCATTCTTTAATTATATAGCATTCATAATGTGAACACAAAAATATATTTCATTTTAATGCAACACACATCTATATCTATATAAGTGCAGTTACTAAAATAATAAAAAAAATCTTTTAAAATCAAATATATTCTAAAAATATTTTTTAATTTATTAAAAACAGAAAAAAAATGCATGGTAATAAAATAGGTATAACTGAAAATATAGAGTAAAAATAATCGATTTATGCTTGGTTAAAAATTTGATTAAAATATTGAAAAATCCTTTCTTAGTGAATGCCTATTATGAAGAAATAATTATATGCCTAATTTATAGTTCTAGGATCAATGATCTGTTCTGTAGAACTTTTTGTGTGAGTTTTGTATCTTATGATACTATTTTCAAATGGTACAGAGGCATACAAATATTATCATTAAAAAAAATCTTGTTTTAGATTGAAAAATCAGCAAGTGCGCTATGGTCTGGATATAGACAGATTTTTGTTGTTGTTGTTGTTTCTTTGTTTTAATGAAATATGGACTAATGAAATGTAAATTCATTATCTTTTTCAGATTTAGTTTTAAATTAGGTATAACATTCAGACTATAAATATAATGGTATACAGACTTTAAAGTGTTGCTTATTCACATTAAACAAAGATACGAGTTTTTGGCTCAGAAAATCCCTTTCAAGATCCTATTGATAAATATTTTAGTGATAACTTATTGAGTAACTGGACAACTTAAAACAATTCCTTTACCCTATTAATTTTCATCTCCTGCACCTGTTTATATATGTACTTCAGCTTCTAATTTATGTAATTCTATAATGAATCTTGCTCTTTCTACTTCAACGATTAAATTACATTATTTTCTTCACCAAATTGCTTAGGTAAAGAATTTATTTATACGAATTCTGTTTTAATTATTAATGGAAAAAGGTATAAACATACAAAGACTTTGAAATTTTTTTTCTGTCCCCCCCCCCCCATTTCAAAAATCAGAGCTAGCTTAACACCACTTTTTTTTAAATTTCAAATGGCCTTAAAATATCAACAATTTTGTGATTTTTTTTTTGTTTTTTTTTTGCTTTGCCGATGAATTTATGTAAAAATTTGTCCTTATACATTTTAATACAATAATATTCTTGAATTATTTTAAATTCAAGAATATTATTGTAACACTTGTATAAAAATTGTAATTATTATTGTAATATGTGTATAAAAATCATTTCAAACTTTTATTCATTAGTAGTTTTATTCATTTAGTATTAGTAGTTTTCAAGATGTTTGAAATGGAATCATGATTGCACTTGCATTTAGAAACTCTAATAATTTGCTCAGAATTTTAAACCATTGTAATGCTGTTTTATTACTATTATTATTATTGAAACTTGTATATCAATGTCAATTTATGATGAATCTATTCAAGTTTTGATTATAAGAAAATCTTCATTTTTATTCGGTTATTCGTCTAACATATTAGTGAAACAAATATGAGTAATTATTAAAGTTATAATAGTTGAATTCAGCCATGAAATCCAAATTAATTGATCATTGCATATAATATTATGAAAAAATTCAAATATAAATTTGATAAGCAATCATTTTTAGAAATGATTAAGGTGTGAGTTTAAAATTATGTTATCACTTAAATTGTAGAAAGTGTACAAGATCATTAGATGTAAAAAATTATTTACATAATAGTATCAATTTGTTTGCCAACTTTTTCAATACAGAAAAACCAATGCTTAACAGTAGTTTGTAAAATTTGTATACACTTGTGCAGAAAATGGATGATATCACATTCCGTGATGTGATAATATCACATTTTCATAATCTTTAGATCAGGAATTTTCCTGATGAGTTGTATCATAATTTTGACATTCTCCTAATTTGACTAACAAAACTGTGAAATTCATTTCTATTAATTTCATATTCATTAATTTAATGGTTTCCAAATATTTCTTTTCTGCACCTTTCACTTATTTGACTCATAAATTTGAAAACATTATTCTAAACATTAACATTCTTGAAAATAATATTTTTCAACTGACATTTCTTTGTATGCTATTAAAATGACTCATAAAAAAAATTCAAGTATTCTTGTTAGAATCCTTTTCAATGTATATAATTTTTTATTTATCTTATCTTTACAGCTCTCAGGATGATCCTTTTATGGTGTATGCAGCTTTGGCAAGTGGTCCTGAAGCTTTTATTGTTTCACAAGACTTGATGAGGGACCACATTGCACGTTTGGATGACCCTAAACTCATCTGGCAATTTAAAAGGTGGCAACAAACACATCAGATATATTTATCAGTCAGTGAGGATAATAAATTCAAATTTTTGGTAAGATATACCAATAAATGATTTTTATTTCTGTTAATGTAAGGTTTACATCTTGACTTCTTTTTGTATGTGAAATATTCATGTAAACAAAACTACTTCAAATAGAACTCAGCTAAAGTTTTTTTTTTTTTTTTTTCATTAGACTATGTCATAATACAAATTTGTTTTAAAATTGTTCTAGTTAAATATTTAACACATTCTTCTACTTGATACTTAAGTACTAATCAGCACTTTAACATTTTGTACTTTTGCCTGTGTATACATGCAATTTCTAAGCATACATCAGCAAAGCTAAATGTAATTTTATATTTGTTCCATGTTGGTGTAAATAATGTTTCATCTCTAGTGCCAAATTAAATTAAATTAAAATCAAATCATTTGAAACCAAATTTTTGCAGTCCACTATTGTTTCTTATAATGTAAAACAGTCTTTAGTATGTCTAATTTTTCTGTACAAATCTTGCATGATCTAATTTAAATGCCATCAAAAACTATAAAATAAGGCTCTCCATTTTCAAAAGTAAGTGTTTCTTTAAATATTTTAAATTTTTTAAAAACCTGAAAATTGTTTTTACTTTTCTTTTATCGTTTATATAAACAAATATTTGTAAAAACGACCATCTCTTTAATGTGTTGAATAAATACCACAAAGAAAAGAAACAAAAATTATGGTATTGCTTACTTGTGATTGCAAAGGATTATTATTTATTTAGCCACCTTTGACAACTATATAATTTGCTGTAAATAATGGGGTTTTTTTTTTTTGTCATTTTAATGAAATGTTTTGATGTTCATAATTTTTTCAACTAAGTATTTTTAAATGATAAATTGTAATATAGTTGAGCAGTTATTAATACCATATTAGTTTAATAGCAGTTGTTATGTTCTATTTAATGAGTCAAGTCTCATGATGTGATAGTACAGGTAAAAATGTACCAATCTAGATCATTTGTCTTTCAATTGTACATTTTCTGTCATGGTATTGTAATTTGATTTTTTTATTCCTCTTGTAAACTGTGTAGATTCTCTTTGTTTTTTGTCTTTCATTAATAAAGAATAGCTGTACAATTAAATTCAATACAGTCTGAGAATGCATTGCAGGATGTTCGAATTTCATTCCAACAATGAAATTTATAGTTGAAAGTGATGCAAAAAAAAATCTATTTTAAAAAATGTCAAAACTTAGGACAAATTACATGACAATTTAAATTAATACATTTTTTTTAAAAAAAATTCTTTTCCCTGACACAAATTGCAGTTGAAACAAATTCTTTATTTTGATAATTTTATCACATTGGAACCTAAAATTTTCTGTAAAAATCCTAAGTTTTCACTGACTAACTACTTCTTGTGCAGTATTGGTGCATTTTTAGATTAATACAAATTTCTATCATATAAATCAAAGGGTATGAAGATCTATCTACCCACTCCTTTGCTCGTACTAATAAAGAATAAAATCTATTAAAATTGTGATAATACTATGAAACAGAATATCTAATTGCAGTTGAGAAGGTGAAAGATAATTTTTAAATTGGGAACAAAGGCTTTTTTTTTTATTGTTGCTTTACATTACATTTCAACTCCATCTTGTCACATTAAATATGCTTTGAAAATTTACTTTCTAGAATTTTTGTGATATCAGGTTTATTCTGATTAATGAAAATTTTATTTTATATCCTATAAGTATCATATTTTTTAAAAATAAAAATAAGTCTAGCATAGACATTGTAATTCAAAACAAAATTGTTGAATTTAATGAAAACAACAACAAAATTCCCATAACACAATGTTTTATCCAATTAAACAGTTAAAAAAATTTCTAGTAATTAAAGATAGTGATGATTTTAAATGAATGTGGGAATTAATCAGAAATTGAAATATTTTATTTATCTGGACTAAAATATTTTATCAATCTGAGCTGAAATATTTTAAGAATGGATATTTTTTATGTGTGATTGTTTTTATGTGTATTTTTTCTCCTTTAGGAACCTCTGCGCTACAGCATCAACATTCAAGGCAGCATGAAGGAGGGATGGCACATTCCTTTTGATGACAAGATCATATTAGATCCTTATGAAGAGCTCAATAACTGGCTTTGTGTACATAAAGAACCGTAGTGAAATAAATTTTATTTTTAATTTACATATTATTAAATGAGTATCAAAATTAATGCAACTGGTAGAAAAACTTGTTTCATGCTTCATATTTACTTGAGTGCTTTGTAGAAAAAAATGTGTTGCAATAATTTTTAATCTTTTTCTGCATACAATTTTTGGCTTCGATTTCAAGAATTCATGTCAAATAACCAATGAAGGTGTATGATAGTGAATTATCTTTTCAAATCTAAAAGCATTAGAGAACTTCCAGTACTGCTTTGATCCTTTAAGGTATAATAAAATAATAAGAAAGTACTTGGCATGTAAGAGCAAATACTAACATACCATGAACATATATACATATATACCCTGAACATCTATAACAATAATGATACATACAAACAAAACGGTAATGAACAGAAAACATTAAAATAAAACATATATGGAAATATAGCAAAATTAAAAAATATAGTCTCTAAAGTATATGCAATGTAATCTAACAAATTTAAGCAATCAAAAAGATCCATTATGAAAGAAAACAAATATATGGCATCAAATTTATAGCTGAACAATTGTATTACAAAAGTTTTACAATCATATTTTTATAACTACATATACAAGTCATATAAAAGTTAGAACAAAATCAATACATTATTTATGTGAAAAATATACCAATATAAAAGATGTTATCTGCATGAAAAATATGATAGCGTCACACACAAAAATATTTTTTTTTATCCATTCATTTACAATACCAAGATTTGACTCATTTCCATAGTCCAAAATTTAATTACATATATTCTTCTACATAAAAGTTAAAGCAGTTCATAATCAGTCTTCAACTGTAAGACTATATTTGATTTTAACAAATCCAAAAGAATAGTTTTCCTTTTAAACATATATATGAAACAAAATTATAGCATATAAGCATTAAATGTATTCAGTGAACACAGGCACCAATGAAAACAAATGTCCATTTAATATTGCTATCCACCAATATATAAAAAATAATAAATGAAGCAGACACTAAATATATAAAAATAGGAATCTTATTTATAAAATATTCAACTAATTGACTGAAAAAAAAACCAGGCAGACAAAAAAGAAGAAATAATAACGAACAATCTCCCCTCCCATATGTATATTTCCTATTTTTGTTTATTTGTTAAAATTTACTGTTGTGATTGGTTTAACATGTTTTTTTAATTTAATTAAATTTAAAGCAGTTTTCTTATTATTTTTAATCCAAAAAGGTTTGTTCAAAGAAATACTGTTTACAAAATAATAATGTTTAACTGAACAGAAGAAAGAAAATTATCCATGCACCTACATTATTACATAAGAGGCTCAGGATTTTTAATTGATAAGCATAATAAGAAAATAAACTGTGGTTAATAAAAGCAAGTGAAATAGATGTTTGTAATTATGTACTTGATGTTGATGAGAGACATAAATTCTGTCGCATGCTGTTCAGTTTCAAAAATTTTGTTGTAATTTTGATTGTGTATTTCTTTTCAATAAAAGCATATGGTTGAACAAAAAAAATACCCTTTGCCTGCTATGTTCAATAGCAATTTTAACACATTGTTCTGTCAGCTTGCCATTTGAATCTGACCCTGGTCAAGCTTTCTGATTTCATAGTCTATAAAAAAACTTGCAATAAAGTTTGAAATTTAATTAAGAGTGTCTAATGGCGATAAATTATTAAAATAAGTTTTGTTAGCAATCTCTTAGTGTTCCGCCCAACAAATTGTAACATCAAGTGCTGCAACCTTGGTTCAGAAAATAGAATTATAAGAATATAAACAAAAACAACAGACTTCAAAAACAGATGTTAATTCTAAGGAATACTCAATATTCACAATTACCAATCTCGCATTTTTAGTGTTCACCTCGTTATCGATAGATTATTTTTCCTCCTTTAAAAACTGGTTGTTTTTCATTATGAAGGATACATTCAATTGTTACTATAAAGTGATGTTGCTTCAATCCAATAGTAACTGCATTAACGTCCTGAGGATACTAGCTTGAAGGTAATCATGAGATATCAAGTCGTAATAATGTTTTGTCCTGCTTGTTTTCTTGACAAATTCATATTTTTTGTAAAAATGCAATTTTTTTTAAATCTGATAATTTCCATCGTCTAATGGAATTGGAATTGTAGAAAATACTGGATTTTGCATACTGGAGTTACAGAGAAGATAAAGACAAAAATTTAATTTGTTCTATTCTTCTTAGCAAAATAACAATGGTTTCAATAGATAAAGGATAATTTAGTACTATAAGATTTATTTCTAATGATTATTTATTGTTCTATTAACTTAAAAACAGGGTTACTTACCGGGAAATGAATCTTATTTAACTTTTAGACTTTTATTTATTTTGATTTTTCAACTTGAAAATATTCTACTGATATAATTACTTTTTTTTTCATTATTTTTTTTTCATTAAATTATTTAGTCACTATTTATAGGGCAGATTTGAAATCAAAAATCCCCCGAAATTGCGCTGAATGTAGAGCATATGTGCTTAAGTTCTGTAAGATCGAAACCATTGTATCAGAGATATATAGAACGTTTCATTGGTGATTTCGTAAGCTATTTCCAAAAAGGCATAGAAATATTCTTGAAAAAAGGCATGTCGAAGAGAATTCAATAATTGATTCAGATGAAAAAGTAATCCATCTTTATCAATGAAAAGAGGATGGTTTTCAGTTTTAAAAAAATGAATATGGAAAATATTTTTTTTTCTTATATTATTATTATATTTTAGGAATTTATAGAAAAATATAAAGGAATGGTAAAATATTGTATTCAGCATAGCCAAATTTTCTCTACATTTTCATATTTATCAAAAAATATATATCCAAACATTTCTGTATGAAAATGTGTTATTCTTAGATCTAGGTTTTGTTTAAGCATATTGCATGTTTTATTTACTTATATCATTGTAAATATGGACTCGGTCCATGTAACCTCTATCCAAGGATTACTTCAGCTCATATTTTATTAATTTTTTCTTATCTGTTGATTTAAAAAATGACTTAAGAATACCCAAAAATTATAAAAAATTGGATTATATTACAATTAATGTTTTAAATTATCATTTGTGTGAAATATAAAAACGAAAGAAAAAGAAGAAAAGGCTGTCTAAAAAAACCTTTGTGTATGATATGTTGATTTATAAATTGTCTGACGCATTAGAATAATAAACATTCGATCCTCAAAGCCATATTTTAAAATTAATATATAAGGAACAAGTCATAGCCTGTGAAAGTGGAATACTGAACAAAATAGTACGATCATTAGTAGAAGAGATATTAAGAGAATATTTACTTATTAGAAAAAATAAAATTTTAATTTTGCTCAATTTAATAACTTAAAGCTCCCTCGTTTGCAATATTATGAAGTAGAATATTTTCGATTACATATAAATATTATTATTAATATTTCAAAAAAATATTGAATATCCTTCAGCGGTGTGTTCTTTATTGCTTGATTTTAAAATGGCAATTATATCTTACTCTTGATATATTGGTATAGATTATTGAATGAATGTTGAATGTAGATCAATAAATGGATGTGTGCAATTTTGTTTCTTCCTTTCCATTTATGCAAAGTGTTACATCAAGAACACATAAATTGTGCAAAGCGAGAATCCTGTAACAAAAATTGGCCAAAGAACTGTATTTCTTTGATATACTGTTTTCGAGAAAAATGCGATAGAAAGTTTTATCTCGCAACCGGAGCGTAGAAAACAAATCTCAATGAAATTAGCTAACCCTGCAAATTTTCCAGTTATGCGGTTACCATGGATGACTCCTCTAAATTTTCTCTGAAAGAATCATGTGAAGAAAATGAATGATACATTGTTGGATCGTGTGAATTAAGTCATTATGCGAGAGAATGCTTCTATATGCGATATGATTGTTTTGATCCCTTTCTATTGAAATACCGAGTCAGTGCAGTTTCTTTTTTCTAGTAAAACATTTTTTCTGTTGTGGATACTTTAATTTTTCTTTCTTTTTTTTTTTTAATTATCCTCCATTGAGTTATAATTTGTGTTCAATTTTTTCGCTTCGCTCGAAGAATCTTGTTCTATGTAGATGATTCAGTCGCGACTGAACACCGTTTATAACAAATATTAATCTGCAATTAAATTATTAATTCATCATGCAAAACATAGCAAAGAAATAGGGTTTTTTTTGTTTGTTTGTTTAAGAATTGGATTTTAACTACAGAATTAATATTGTTGAATATTCTAAAAAAATTGCATATACTACTGTATCTGTATGTTTCATCGATATGCCCATTAATGAAAAGTTAAACTTGTAATTGAAAGGACAAAGACCGAAACTAAAGTCAGTTTGGATCAAGTAATTTTCTAAGCCAAATATAAAGAATACTCCACATCAGTGCCACTGGAGTAGTGCTATTCCAAAGTCAATCGACAATGCGAAAACATATCAGGATATGCATGGCTTAGTGGGTTGGATATACTACCTATCCATACTATCGCTTCATTTGGAATGAATGCAGGCGGGTAGTTCAAGTGATAGTTTTTGAAATATTTTTATTATTCATTTTTTGAAATATATATGGTACTCTTGAGATTAGATTGTTGGACATAGAACTTCAAATTTGGCAAAAACATGTTTTAAAACATGATGTTGGCATTGGAAAGATTCTTTTTAAATATTTAATTTGCAAAAACTAATGAAATATTGGCATTTGCGGGACTGAAAGATATTTTGGCATTAAACTGATGATATTTTGAAAAGATATTTTGGCATTAAAGGTATTTTTTTATTCCATTCTAAAATTAAGAAATTATCTTTTTGATAATAATCTATTTGTAACCTATCTTTGACGTTTGTGACTTTATTTAGTTTTTTTGGACGATAATCTAAAGTATACTACCGAAATTTAAAATTTTCTTTTTAAATTTGTTTCTTATCACAGGAAAGATAATTTGAAATTATTTTGATATGGTATTCTTTTTTCTATTGCATCCCTTCATTTAATTAACTGTTTTTATTTATGCTACCAGGTGACATCTAACTGAAAGAGTCCAGTGTGAAGGGCAATGCGGTTCTTTCATTTTTATAGCTTGAAAACAAGTTCTGGTTTTGGTTCACATTTTTAATAAATAGTGCACTTCAGCCCGTTCACTTTTAATAATGCTGAGCCAGTATAACGTTTATTTTTCTATAAATGCCAAGGCAGTTTAGAGAAGGAGCTACAATATTGCAAACAGCATACATTAAATAAAAAAGAAAAATATTCAATGTAAAGCTCGAATAAAACTCAACAATTTGCATTATAATTTATCCTTTATAAAAGTATTTGATTGGCGAATGGAATTAACAATAAAAAGCATATTTATACTAAAATCGTCTCCCTTTTTATTATACGAGAACATGATGTTTTTGATATTGAATAATAATAATAATCGAACATAAATATTGCCACATTAAAAAAAAATAGCTAAACTTCTACGCTCATTTCCTTATCTTGAGAATGATAAAATGCACGTGGTCCAAAATTTAATAGCCTGAAAAAAATTAATTAAATAAGTAAAAAGGGCAGAAACATTTATTGAAAACATTATATATAAAAAAGAATTTCAGCTAAGGAAAATTCTAGAAGTTGCATCTGCTTTCTTATAAAAATAAAGACATAAGCGTAGAAGTTTGATTATTTTTAAATGGGGCAAAAACTGTAGTCTAAAATAATTTTAAAGATATTTGAAAGTTTAAGTGAGATTTTAAAGTAATTTTTGATTTCTTTTCGTTTAAAAATGAAATGCATTGCCAAATTAATCAATCTGCAACACTTCTGATTTAAGTAAATGCTAGATTTTTAGTTCTAAATAAATTAGAAATTTTTAAATCAGAATGAGAATTGATAGTCCACCAAAATATAGATAGATTTTTCAGAGAAAATGTCTATTGACAGTGAAGAAAAAAACTACTTATTTAGAGTTTTACAAATCATTTTAGTTACGTTAAAGGAATGTAGATAAAAGGTGCAATAAAAAGGCAATGTCCAGTTTCCACTGTAATTTAATATAAGAAGTACTATTCAACAAAATTTTTAAAAATTGTATTGTAATTAATTTTGTAGTTTTATACTGAGGGGAGGGGTGATATAGATCGGATAAGTTAGATATAAAGAACCTTAAAGGAAGAAAAAATACCTTAACGTAAGCAAATCATTTGCAAATAAGTTTGTATTTCGAAAAAACAGTTCTTTCCTTGTTTTAATTGAAAGTTAATTCTATTCGCTTAAATTAAGCAGTAAGTGCTTAAAAACATAACAACAGAGTGTTATTTCCCCTTTCTTCTTTCATGGCGCATTTTGTGTTTTGCATCGTCATATAGGGAAGGAAACCTAGTATTCTTTTTGGACCGCTCCCATTTGAACGATTGGGTTTCAAAATGTATTGGTCTACAATTTTAGTGTAAAAACCATTTAAATAATGTTCATTTGCCTCGTTCATATTGCGTTTTTAAGTTATCTCATTCAAATGGGCCCAAATAAGAAAAATGGCAGAAAACAATCACTCGTTTGGCGGATTTGATATAAAATTTCATGTACAAACTTCAGATTCTGGTGATGAAATCACATGCCAAATTTCGCCCATATAAATATGGTTCAATGGTTATTCGAAAGAAAAATATTTGATGCGCATTTTAATTTTATCATTACAATATAAGAAATATGAAAGAGAGAAGATGAGAAAAGAAGAAGAAGAAGAAAAAAAAAGGGATGAATTGAACCTGTTCGTTTTATTGAAAATCTCAATATTTATTTGCCATTTATTCGTTCTTCACTTTCATTTATTCTATCGGATGCATGGGGAGGGGGGAGGGTCCGGGATTAGATTTTTGCTTACCTAGAAAAGAGGATTCGTAGCCGTCTTTTGTTTCTGTACTTTGTGAGTCGTAGGCTGGGATTTCCCGTACGAATATATTCGTATTGCATCTATTTTTTGATAGAATTTTCTCTCAAACTTTTGGTGAGATTCTTTGATCGTGTTTTATCTCAGGCCTTTTAAGTTAAATTAAAAGCGTCAGACATAGAAATTAATAATCCATGAAATTAAATTTAATCAACATGAAGTGCAGAAAAAAGTAATTACTGTGAATTTATCGCAAAATGGTTCTTTTAACTGAATTGCTCCTAATCCAACTTTCAGTGAATATAAGCTATACTTTGATCAGAATCTCCTCGCCGAATTTTTTGGTGTGTGGGATGCATTCTTTTTGAAACTTCGTATACGAGAAAATAAACCGGATGCGAACATGAAATCAATGAACGCAAAATAGTAAAATTTGATGTCTTTTCTTTGCCCTTCATATATAAAGCACATTTATTCAGTTTTTTCCCCTAACAATTCCTCAGCCTTAGATGCCATAGCAATGACAGTTGATTCGATGGTGAAGGATTGGGTCATGAATCGGTAGGAGGCGGATCCTTGCTGCGGATTGGGCGGGAGGCGTCATCTTCGGAGAGCACCGCCCCTTCACTGCATTTTGCACCGTGCGTCCGGCATCAGCGATCCGACTCACTTGGCGATGAAGCTGGTTTATGACAGTTCAACTACCATTCGAGATGGTTACGCATCTGACGATTCGGTCGAATTCGGATTACAAAAGACGGAGGCGAGACTGAGAGGTGAGCTCGGAATTATTCTTATTCGAAAAGGGGTTGAGAATATACTTTCAAAAAATTGCGCAATTAGAATGAAAATTTATTAGAAAATGATCCACTTTCAATAAGCGAAGATTATTTTCCTTTTAGTGGGTAGTGGAGAATTTTGAAAATTATGGAAAATTAAACCCTTACAATTAAAAAAATCGTCAAGCAGAATTTTTTTGCTTTGTTAAAATTAATTAATTAATTTAGTCAAAAAAACTAAAAAAATAATAGTTGGGAATGGCGAAACTCTCGAAATTTCTCAAGAGATTTGATCTGGAACATCCATGTTCAGTTTGGAAAATATTTTATTTAATTGGTTAATATTTAGATGTATTTGACACGATTTCAGAGAAAAAACTTTTATGAGCGGCAGTGATATGCATAAGAGAAAAGGCTTTTTTTTAAGTTAATTTTTATTTCTATTTCGAAATAAAATATTTAAATTTCATTTGAAACCTTTTACTAATTCCCTTTACTAATTCTACAAGCCTTTACTAATTCCCAAACTCTTCATTGACTTCTTTCCTATAACCTGATTTCTCCGAACATGGTTTTAATTGACTGTATAGCATAAACATTTATTTAAAAAAATTAAAGAAAATTCGAACTTCTAATCGGAAGTATTGTAGCATGGTAATGTTTTTAGCAAATTCGCCTATCCCTATATTATTTTTAAAAAATGTTCTCTAAATTACAGAAATGATAATGTGCTCACAAAATATGTATTTAATACCTTCGCAATGCGTGTCTGTATAATAGTTTAGTTTAGTTATATTAACGTCCCGTTGTAAAGCAACACTAGGGCTATTTTGGGACGGAACTCGTAATTTTGAACCGCAGTCAGATGACGAGGACGGCACCTGAGCTGCCACCACGGCCCCATGTGTGTGTATAATGCAGTAACTAAAATTATGAGATGTAGTTGTAAAATAAACTTTAAACTATTTTGAAAAATTTATTTAAATAAACGAAAAATTGATGTAATTTATAATCTAATTTTTTAAATTTTATTGTGGCGCAGAAATAGTTTTGGTGCGTTAACATGCTTCAATATTATTGAGGAAAACATAAAAATTTCCAAATATTTTTTAAATAAAAAATCTAATTAAAATTTTGGAAATCTTTAGTGAATACTTATTACTAAAGAAAGAACTATTTTTTTGAATTTGCCAACAGTCTGCCTGTGGGCGTTTTAAACAATGTTTGCATCAATACATGTTATAATTTACTGGTAATATGCTATAAGCATTATCATGTTAAAATAAATTCTTATTTTTTTTAGAAATCTGAGGTAATTGATCATTTAATGTGATAATTTAGTCTTTGATTGAGAAGCGTACGTTAATTGCATAACAGAAACCATCATGGTGAATCTGATATTGCTCATAATGATTTCGCAGTGATTTTTTTGTCATTTCTTCGAAATCCTAAAAGAATTTTAGCTTTTAGAGACCAAAATTTCCGAAGTATTTCTTAGATAAATAAAAATTGTTTCAAGAATCCACATTACGAAAATTACACAGGCTGACAAATACTTTATATTTGGAATTTAAAAAAATTAATCAAATATAACTGTATTTGTTTTAAGGCTGAAGATAATTTTGTTTTGTCTATCAGCTCTAATTTTTAACTTTCAATGTATTAAATTAGGAAGTATTTTAAAAAAGAAAATATTCCTCCAGCACATAAAGTCGAGAATTAACGTGTGATGAATGAAAGGAAAGTTACATTTCCACGAACATTCACGGCTAATTAGGCTCAGACTTAAAAACTTCTTATTGGTCATCAAGGGGACAAGTTGAATATCTTTGCTTTCTATAACAGTGAGATAGCAGAGTTAAGTAGTATTTATTACTGGATAAGAAAAGAATGACCAACAAAAGAGAATATGTTTGCTAAAAAGAGAATGCCATTTCGGAGTCCTTAATCAGATATGACAGGATCGTTTTACTTCCATTGCATACAAAGCTAGGGTTAATGAATAATGTCGTGAAAGTTATTGATAAGCCTGAAATAAGTATTTTCTTCTTTCCCATTTTTAAATAAACTTATTAAAGAAGGAGTATTATAGTTTTCTTTTTTTTTTTCAATTAACTTAAATGCTTTTCAAATGTGATTCAGAAAGTCTATTTTTTAAATTTATCACCTATACATTAAACCCATAACAATAATATGGCCGAAGTAGGAGTGATTTTTTTAGATGGACTATAGTGATTGATAAAGGCTGGAAGCTTTCTCTTGAAGAGGTATGTGTCCGCCTCATGACCTGGTTAGAGAGTTGTTATTCGATAAGTTTTTACAGAATCCAGATGCCAAGGCTGGACGAAAGCTTACTTTTTTGGAAACCCTAAACCCAATATAAATAACCACCCCATGTGTAATGCTGCTAACGCGACTCTCTTACTGGGCCGCTGTGGCCTGGTGGTAATGTCTCGGCTTGTGAGCCGTAGGGTTTCAGGTTCGAGACCCGATTCCACCGAAGAACCGTCGTCGTCATCTGTTGCACGTTAAATCCGTCATGCCAAAAGTCCTCCCACTGGTGTGGCGTGGAGAGGGGGGGTGCCAGCTCAGGTGTCGTCCTTGTCATCTGACCGTGGTTCAAAATTACGAGGTCCGTCCCAAAATAGTCCTAGTGTTGCTTTACAACGGGACGTTAATATAACTAAACTAAACTAAGCGACTCTCTTACTGACACATTAAAGCTCATGGGCAAAAACTATCTTTGTATTTGTTTTCAGTTCATGAAATGCACATAAAATTCAATTTTAAAAAATTCCCGGTATTAAAATATGTGTTTGTAATAAGTGAAACAGCTTCATTAGCCAGTTTACGTATCCTCTAAAATTAATGTTGATATAGTAGGTTCGCCTGAAATTCCGTGTTATACAATATGAATATTGAATTATCCAATTAATTGATAAAATTATTATAATATTTCAAATCTTTATTTGTAATACCTATTTTAATATCTTTATGGAATGAGGTATTATCTTTAAAATTATTTGTAATATTTATATTTACTAGAAATTATACTATAAGCAACAATATTAATCTTTTAACCTTGGGTTTATATAAAGTTGAAATAGATCTGCAGTTATTAATATAGAAAGTTATTAGACAGTGCTATAAAATTATACAAAATGCTGTTTCTATCTTAGCAACTGAAAAAAAAAAAAAAAAAAAAAAAAAAAAGATTAAATTGAAAATTAGTGAATTTAAAAAAAGATCTGCAGTTTTATTCATCTATATTCATGACAATATACAATATGTATATTTTGATTTGCAAATCATTTTGTTGTTATGTACAATTCCAATATACAGAAGCATAATAAAAAGTTTTAATATTTCTCGCAAAAAAAAAGAAGCTATTTATTTCTTTTCTATACAAAACAATCTCTTGATGTAAATGATAATTCGAAACTAGTTTTCATGCAATTTTAAAGTGTTATTCCAGATTGACGAAAATAGTGATTTGAATTAGCATTCAAATTTTAGAGAAATCTGCATCAGATTATTTTATGATATAAGAGAATCATCTCAAATCTTTTTGCCTCCAAACGCACCATTATTCCTATTCACAGAAGTTAGAATCTTATTACTTTTCAAAAAAGAGAAGCGAAAATATGATCTTTAATATTCAAACATATGACTTTTATTGAACTATTGATGTCTTGAAACTATCCTAGCAGCCTTACCGCCTCCCCCTTTAAACACATTATTCTAGGAATTAATCGCTTTTTGAAGAATTTCAAGACTGCTCGTCCTGAAAAAAGTAAATATTGTAATTCTATTCTTTACAATTCAAAGAAAGCTCTTTAGTCTTAAAACGAGAATTCTTATCAATTTTAAGTCCTATGTAGTCTAAGGGAATATATTTGTGCCAGTGTACTATGAGGTTGTTTCAAATCTTTATCGAAAGAGTTAAACATTCTTTTAAAAACATATTTGTTTTCCGCAGTCAAATGGCTACTTATATTTGTCTCGACACAGATGTCTAGATAACTAAAGCTTTAGCATACAATTTACTTTCGTACCAACCACAACTTGTCTCCAACTCGTGTCCATATGTTCTTAAGTACAGGTTTCTATTTCTCTTTTGACTGACATTTCCGGCTCATCAATAAAAACAGGTGGCAAGTGATTATTATTCCATAAGGATCCGATGTCTCATGGTCAAGCGATAACGCCCCCAACTTATCCTTCCGTAAACAATCACCCATTCCCACACGAAAGGGTTGAGGTTTTTGTTATCTTCTCCGCTTTCGATCAGTTAATCCTTCTGTTTTGACCATATCAAATGAACAACTCTAGAAGTCGAAACCTTCTGACCCCATATCAGTAAAACAGGTCACTGAAGGCGTCATTTTATCGTTGATGCGTCCCAAAGTGTCTGCGATCTTGTGTCTGCAAAGTCTTGGGAGTTAATTTCAAATCTGCTTTTTGAATGCTCATAAAATCTATGGATAATTTTTGTTCATAACAGATTTTTGCTTTTCGGTGATATTTTTAGACTTGTAACAAATTCGTTCACTGTACCTCCACATATGGGAAAACTATGCTAATTTCCGAGGCTAGAATATTAAATAGTCAAAATAGGCAATTGCCTGGGGACTCCACAACTTTAGGGGGGGGGGTCACGAGTCCTGGAGATTTCTTCGTGGTAGTTGGAAACTTCATTGATTTGACCTTTTATTTAATTATTAAGACTATAAAACCGAGCTTCTTTAAATTAGAATCATGTACTGTTAAAATTAATTTCAGAACTTATTGTAATAACATTCCTAATTAAATAACATTTGCAAGTTTTAAATCATATTATTTTAAAATTTTAAGCATATGTGGAGCTTTATAATTTAAAACGATATTTGATTTTATTATTAAATATTAGTTAGATTGTGTTAAGAAAAGTTTTATTATTTATTTATTTACTGTTTTGTTTAAAATTACATTTAATTTTTAATTCTGAATTATTTTTATACGCGATAGACGGAAACCAATGTTTTAGAAACTAATCATAGTTTAGTTTTTTGTTACTTCATTTTGTCAATATTTCTTACTTTAAACTACTTATATAATAATTAAATTAAAAATGATAAAAGTAATATTTGGTTTTGAAAGTGCAGTGAGGAAAATTTGAAAGTTTAGATCTCCTAAAGGGCTTTAGAAAGCTTAATCCGGCTTTGCTAATTGCTTTTGCAGGTATGGAAGTGGACGCTGGAGAGAATGATAAAGTAGATATGGATTTATATTAATCCAGTTATAAGATTCTAATAAGATCACGCATGTGTAGAAAAAGCAGACAGTAGTAAATGCTTGTCCTGACAGGACAAATATTTGCTACTGTATACAGTTTCTGCGCATGCGTGGTCTTACTGGAATCTTATAACCAGTTTAATGTAAACCCACCTACAAGAACAAAACTGGCAGCTAGATCGTGAAATATTTAGGACGATCCTTAAAAAAAGTCTAACCAGACATATCCCTAACGGATGCTCAGCTGTTAGATATTCTGTACTTATTTCCTAAATATAATGAACACTTATTTGAGATGTGAGAATATTAATTCTGCATACACACTGTAATTGAGTGTTTGCTCAAATAATAGAGGTTCCAAAATTTTGGAGAGTTCCGAGGCCTCGAAATTTATTTTGTGATTACTTGAAAGTAATTTAGTTTTGTGTTTTCATTTAATTTACAAGGCTCAAGGAAAAGGTGTTATTCAGTTTCAAATTTAAATATTTTAATTAAATATCTTTCTCAAGCTTTTATCACACATTGTTGTTTTATAATTCTAAAATAATATATTACTTTGTGATTTTTTAAAAAGATTATCCGGTACTATAATAAATTTGTATTTAGATTATGTTGATGAGTTTTATTTTTTAAATATTTTGTTAAAAATTATTATTAAATCAAAAAAAATATTGACAGATACTAAGGTTTCTCTTTAAAATGATATGCAACTAAATGGTTGTTTTTTCCAAAATTTACTTGTTATAAAGCTACTTATAATGAGATTAATTGAATTATAACCAATAAAATATATCTGGTTTGGGAAGTTAGAGAAAAGAAGGGATCCCTAGAAGTTGTATTAACCAACAACATTAACAAGGCTTAATATGGGCTTAGATACAAATATGTAGTGTCAAGATATGGTATATGTATAAGGTATGTATATAACCAAAAATCCTCGTTCTGCTGAAACTTTTCGAAATCTTTTCAATTTGTTCCTTTTATCGACCATATATTTAACTATTCAAAAAGGCTTTCTTTTCATTTTTGCGATTACTAGATTAGTTTAGTTATATTAACGTCCCGTTTTAAAGTGACGCTAGAGCTATTTTGGGACGGACCACGTAATTTTGAACCGCGGTCAGCTGGCACCCCCTCTCTAAACTTCCACACCACTCAAGCAGGAGGACGTTTGGCCCGGATAGATTTAACATGCACCATACCCGCTTATACGACGGTTCTTCAGTGAAATCTGGTCTCGAAACTGAAACCGATACCTTACCAACAGGCCACCGCGGCCTTACAATTACTAGAACCATAGTTATCGTATAAATAATAAGTCTGAAGGGAAACTTTTAAAATCAGAAGGGAGCATTTAAAAAGCTATGAAACAATTAATTCGAACAACTATTTTCTTATTCTCGAGAAGTATAGTGCTTAAAAATATAGATTTGTTTATCTTTCATTTATTTTTTATTATTTTATTTATTTCTAGGAATTGTTTTTTGAAATTTATGTTTGAGTTTAAAATAGAGAAATCGTATGACATTACATGGCTGTGTTTCAGTTATTTTCATTAACATTTTAAAAATTTTAGATAGAAAAGCAATGGTGGAATTATGTAAAATACGTGAAATGAATATTGCTGACAAACCTTTGTCGTCAAACTACAAAGAGCCGTTGAAAATGTATGGAAATATTTAGAATTTCTGTGACAGCGCGAGAATTGTATTGCAATGCACATTACGGAAATTATGATTCTAAAGCTCTTATGATTATGATAGGTATTTGCAAGAAAATCATAGTCCTAAAATGAAAATGTGTAGCAGTTGCATTACACTTATCTTCGCTTTTGGATACTAGATGGCGATGCCTGATTAAGCCATCCCATATGTAATCCCATAATGCATTGCGATTGTAATTAGAAGGCGATGTGACGCTGAACTGTGAAGCGCGCGCGTAAATGTCTTGTCTTTGTGTTTGTAATTGTTTAGTGTGTGAATGTGATTATTAAAGAAATGTTTCCTACAATATTCGTCCTGTTGCTTCCTGCACAGATCATAATAATCCACATACCACCACAAATGTATAATATGACTTTTGCAAAAAGAAAAGAGTAGACTCATTTCTTATGAAATAAAATAAGGAAAAGGAAAAGTTAAAATTTCCTATGAGCTTATAGACAAATTATATATTTATCATACGATTATTGTCCATAAAAATATTTTGGAAGTCTAGAAAACACGCAATTTACTATAATAGCAGTTCAAACATCATATGTCAAGGTAAGATATTTTGTGTAAATAGTGTAACATAATCTAAAAACAATTTTTAAAAAAATAGATATTTCCGATTTAGCTATAAAAACAAATAAAATCCAGTTATTCACACTTTGCAATAAACATTTTCTGAGGCCTTACTACATGAACTTACAGATCAATAATGAAAATTTTAACAACCTATAATGAATTATTTTGTCCAAAGAAGATCTAGTTTAGAAAGAAAAGTTAAGGAACACATTTTGTAGCGTTATTGTCTAATTAATGATGTAAATGTATACAATCCATTCTCAAGTATTGAGAGATATCGATTAATCCACTGGCGTTTAAAAACTACACAGAAATTCACAAAAAGCGGATTTAGATATAGAAACGTTAATCATGGCCTACTACAATATAATAAAATATAACTATGTTTATATAAATAAATATAAATATATTATATCTTATTATATAAATATATATAATAAAATAAAAATAATATATAAAACTAACAGAAAATAAATTAAGGTTAAAATCAACGAAAAGAGAGTCCGAGTTGCACATTAGGCGAGTTTTAAAAATCTTAAGTGATAGCAGAATTTTTTAAGCGGTATTACAATCGTTAAATGCATTTTTCGAAAATTATGTTTTTTATTATTTTTCTTTGCGGTAAACATTCCTTTGAAAAATGCTTTGAAGGTATTGAAATGAAATTCTGTCAAAATATTTTGCTTCGTTCCAGCTATGTTATGAACTGGAAACCAACTTTTCTTTTCATATTTATTCATTTTATCAATCTTTGAGTGAAAAAATTCGTTAAATTTTATAAAAATTTTGAATTTTCTTACAAAATTGGAAATGTTTACAAAACTTTCAGAGTTACTGGAAATATTCTAGTTCATAGTAGACCTAAATATATTAATTATATATGGTGATTTTAGTAATATATTCATTAGAATTTCTAGAGGATTTTTGGCGTAAATACAAATATTTAATAAAATTTAGCTATAATTTCAAAGTTAATAATATTTCTAAGGAAATTTCTCTAAAATTCTATGTTTTATTCCCCACTGTAATTAAAAATATGTTTGTTTTATTAAAATTTTATAAATTAAAAAATGCTCCAAAATTAGCTACATATTTTAACATTCTTGCAAAAGAACAAAGATTTATAGATTTTCCTTAATAACTTGTTGTACTTCCGTGCCTATAGTACTCTGTTGTTGGCTAGAAGGATCTATTTTGCGGTATGTTCAGTACCAGTATTGCTTTTGGGTCAGACTACTTTATATATCTTTCTAAATTAGCATAAAGCACTGGAAAAATAATTAAGATTCAAGCAGAAAGTAAAGTATTTGATAATATTTATCAGTTGATAATATGTGACATGCTGAACCACAAGTGAACCACACCATGAGCATTTCTACTCATTTCTGAGCAATAGAAAATATAGATAAATAAATAAATTTCTAGAAGTTAAGCTGCTTTTATTTTAAATATCAAATTTCATTACATAGAATATTAAATACAAGTGTTGTTCCAATATTGTGTTTGTAAAGAATATTAAATATTAGTGTTTATACAGAAGTTTGTTCCAATATATCAATGACTTTTAAGAGCATTAAATGAAATTTAGAACTATTTAACCGGCGTAATGATACATTGTGCAATTTTCCCCTCATTGTCAAATTAATATTGACTTCTGAGTCTCTTCATCCAGCAATTCTAACTACTTTGTTTTCACAGGCTGTCGTCCGATGGAATCCGGCAGTCACCCTGAGTCTCCCCCAGCCTCTCTGACGGACTCGGAGGACTACGAGTGTTATTCGGACAGCACCACCCCGCCCTCGCAGGACGAGGTCTTCTACTCCCCCGCTGAGGAGGCCGCCCACGCCAGCCTGTGGGAGGGATACAGGTTGCAGCAAACTCTCCCCTCAGCCTCCACTGCCAGGTGAGAGACTCTCTGTTTTCTCTACAAAAATATCATCTCCCCCAAACTTTCTCGCATACTCTCTCTCTCTAATAAACTTGTCATGCCAGAGAACGCCTTGCAGAGTATTGGCGTACAATAGTTACTAAATATTAACCATTGGCGTGAATTTAGCATTTTTACTGAATCAATTGTGTCTTATTTGGCGAGAATTTTGGCGATTAATCCCTGGCAAGTCATGAATAGTATTAAAAAAATCGAATTTGGCCTTTAGACACGTTTTTCTCAATCGATTGACACAAAGATTGGACTCAAAACTGAGCTTTTAGTCTCAACCTTCATACCTTATTTGATTTATTTAAGTCATCGTGTTTTTGAATTATCGTACATGTTTTTGAAAGTATAGACCGAAAGACAGTCAACCGATATTGGTTTTGGCTTAAAATTTGACAAGTGTTTACACTTTAGATGTTAAGTCTGTGTTTCGAATCTTATCTATGTAGCTCTCTTTGTTTTGTAACTATGGTGTTAACTGATATTCGAATAGCCGGGCAGACGGACTTCCTCTGAACAGATTTTACTCAAAATTTAATAAAAACCTGTAAATTTGGAGTGAAGACTTTATATTAAATTCCAATCAATTTGGGTAGACCCCAAAGCGTTTTTGAGTTATCTTTGTCACAAACAGACGGACACTTTTCAAAAATGTGAACTGAGGGAGGTCTAAAGCGTGGAGATTCGTCAAAATCTAGAATTCAACTTTTTTGACGATTACTATACTTTCTCTATACTACATATACGAGAAAGTAAACGATGCGACGAGTACTGCATAAGGAGAAAGCATACGAGATTTAATTTTCTTGCAGTGTTATTTCGAATAAGTGATGGACTCGGAAATAAAATCTAAATTCCAGATTTTTGACAGCTGACATTTGAAACTAACAATTGCTATAAAAACTTATCTATAAAGTTGTATTAAAAAAACCAAGCTATGAAAGGAGCACAGAAGAGAAAATATCAATCGTTAATCACTGATTGCAAAAAATTTATTTTTTGCAATTTATAATCTCTATTGGTAATGAAGATGAATATGTGTGTGTGTGTTAGCTTTCTAAAGGTCAGCTGTTTGACCCTACAGCTATCACATTCGGCACATGTATACTTTAAGGATCTGAGAAGTTTATTTAGTATTATAATTAATTAAAAAATTATGCCGAATTTTATTGTTTTTCCTAGACAGTTTCCGGAAATACTATTATATACAAGAATTAATTTTACTCCATTTCGAAATTTGAAAAAAATTGTCTTTTTGTGATAATAATTTAAAAATTGGTAAAATGTTTCTTGAATTTTGGCATTAAAAACATTATTTTTTTTTTAATTTTCAGCAACTGGTTACATTTTGCTCTGAAATTCAAACCTTTTTTATTGTTTCATCAAGTATTTAATCGTGTTATTTTCTTCCATTGTTAAAAGCTAAAGAAGTAAATAATTAATGCAAATTAATATCTACGTAATTTACAAGACGAAGAATGAAGTTTCTTGTATTTAATCTCGCTGTGATGATGATAAATTAAACAGCTTTGTTGGAGAGTGTACGTAAAAATTACGGGAGACTATTCCTGTTAGTTGAATAACTGTGTCTAAATACTTCGTCTAAGAAGTAGCAACACTGGAAGGAGTTTGCGTATGTCGTGCACGTACAATGCGCCATACCAATTTAAATTTAGAATCTACTACGCAACTTACCGGAAGAAGGAAGCGATGTCAAAAGTTCAGCTTAAGATAAAACATAGTTACAAGAATTAATATTAACATTTATTATATAATTGCATTAAATATTTTCGCCAAGTTATTTTAATATGATAATGTTTATAGAGTGCTGAAATGTCGCCGAAATGCGACATGCATAATGAAAACAATCTTTTAAGGCACTCTGTAGGACACGAACGATTTGACTTCAATTCTAGTTCGAATCGGACTATCAAATTCGAAAACGTTGTTACTTCATGAGTAATAGGTTCTTTTAGACTAATTTCTGGAAAGAGGAGATCTGAATTTTTAACAGATCCTTAGTTAAATTTAATCCAAATTTCTCTTGTTTTCTCTTGATAACTTTGGTGCATATTATTGCAGTAAAATCATTTTTGTACTACTTTAAAATTTAAATAATAATAATAACCTTTCCAACTATGCAAGTTTTATTTTCGAAGAATTTTTCTTATTTTAGCAAATTTAAAAAAAATGCTTTTAAGTATGTTTTGCTACAATATTTTTTTGCTTTAGTTATTTCACTTATATACTTACGAGTTGGGAAGATACTAAATAATTAAAATAAAAATATGAAAATAAAATAAAAATAGACGATTAAAATAAAAAAAACCATTAACATTTCAAATTAGAAATCGATATCTTATTTACTTTTTTTTTTTTTTTTTACGAAACTAAATATTTTATGAAATAATTTTTCAAAAATGCGTAGAGAAATATAATTTTTTTTCCCATTTTGCATCAAAGTGGTTCGTAACTTCATTGTATTTATGAAAAGTATAATAAAAAAAAGTATTTAAAGAAATGGAAATTGCTGATCCTTAGATAAGAAAATAAAGCTTTGTTCTCAGAATCAAAACCGACGATGGAAAATTGATTAATATTCACATAGTATCAGCGGAAGTTTAAGCAAGTAACTTAGATTTTTAAATTTCTTTTTATTTATGTAATGCATCATTATGCATTTCATAAAAATGCAATTAAAAGTTTTTAAAAATTTCAGATTTCAGAAAACTACTTCTTTAAGATCAGTCAAGAACATTTTTTTTCTTTGGATTGAAATTCTAATAAAAGACTTTTCTAGGATTAAACAGAATAATGCATTTATAAAAAAAAATCTAACACAGTTGATTAAATTAATTCTTTGCAGTTCAAAATAATATTACATTTCTAAAATTTTTATTTATTACGGATTAATATTTTCTTAGCTGATTAATTAATTAAAATTATTCATTTAGTATTCTTTTGTATAAAGATAATGCTACTATCTAGCCTTTCCAACCAGAATTAAAAGCAAAAATTCAAAGGTAAACACTTTACTCTGGCGATGCCAAATTGCGTCGCAACCAAGAAAATGGTTTAAGAAATATAAAATATATCGAAACAATTTTATTTTTCTTTCAGTTATTAAATATCAGGAAAATTTTTCATTTTCTAAGAAACAAGGTATTTAAAACTAATATAATTAAACTTCATTAACTATGTTATTTAATGATCTAATGAATAATTAAACGGTTTTATCGAATTTATCATTCATTGTGAAATAAAAATTAAATTTTTAAACTGAACCTCAATAGACCAAAATGCTTTCAACTATAAGCTCGATTTTAACCTAAAGCACCGTTTGCTCTTAATATAAGAAATTAGCATTCATTTCAGTTTAATATATAAAATGTTTCGTAATTAAACTTAAGAAATTAAATTGTTTAACTTAAAGAATTAATGTATTATTATATCTTATGCTTGTCCTTTTATATTTTGACTTAGTGTTATAGGTTGCTTTACTATGTTATTACTAATAACATATCGAAACAAAATTTTGTGATATTTTTTATAAACGAATGTTTTTTTTAAATCTGTATCCAATATTTATATTTCCTCATTATCGCGAAACATTTATCAATTTAAAAATTCTTAGATTGCTAAAATTTTTAAGCTACAGCTGAAGAAAAAACTTCGAAATCCAATACATTTTTTCTTTGTTTCATAACTTCCTTTAATTTGCCAGGAGCCGCCCTACCCGTCGCCGCCATCGGTCTCCCTTGGACGGCAGTGACTTCAGCCCGCACAGCCGTAGCGGAGGGGTGCCGCCCCGCAAGTTGGTGCGCAGAATGTTCACCAACAGCCGCGAACGATGGAGGCAGCAGAACGTGAACGGTGCCTTCGCCGACTTGCGTCGCCTTGTTCCTACTCATCCCCCTGACAAGAAGCTCTCCAAGAACGAAATTCTACGCCTCGCCATCCGGTACATCAAGCTCCTCACTTCTATTCTTGAGTACCAGAAGAAAAACGAACCGCAAGAAGAAGTCCAAGAAGAGACTACTGTCAGACCTGGGTCCATCAAGGCTGAACCCCAGACCGTGGACGAAATGTCGGACGCCAGTTCGCCGGCATCCAGCCTCAGCAGTGTGTCCAGTCACACAGACGGACAAGAAGAGAGAGTGTTCTGATGGGCAAAGATAGAAGTATTGGTCATTGCCCCGCTCTTTCAATCCTCAATGCAGTTTTGTGTTTTGTATCTGTTTGATGGAATGAAGGATCTGATGAACTGTTTGCGCGACGGTAGATCAGTGAATTGTCCAGAAACAGTGCTATATCTTTCTTGCAATGAGGTAAACAACCAGCTGCAGACGAAAAGCAGAAAAAAAAAAAAGACGCTGCTGTCGAATACTTTTATAAATACCAAGGAAAATCCTGTAATGAACAACCAAGGTCAAGCTTATCACTTACGAATTCTAGAACAGAATTCAGTTTTTAAATCTTCAATGATATATGAATTATCAGAGGGATTTCGAGATTTTCAGAATTCTTTTTGCTGGTGTCTAGTTTCGACATTTTTCAAGGCAACATTGTGGTGAAATCTAATATGTTGCAAATAATTGATTTTCATCATATCTGAATTTTTGTAACTATTCTACTTAAAAAACATTATCGAATTATTAACAAATTAAACATCACTCACTCATTATAATTCAAAAGCTGGGAGAGGATCATGTGTACAAATTCATATATTCCTTTTTCAGCTTGTAAATATCTTCTCTACCCTGTGGATGTTCTATTTCCTGAAGAATTTTTCTGTAATCGGGTTTCTAATCGTTCGAGTAATTCAGTTAAATGGTAACTTTAACAAAAGGCTAGTATAACTCATTCGTGATTCCTTTCAGAAATTTTCGGAACTTTTTACATTCAAATATTTTGAGCATTTTATGATGCTGGATACTAGAAGGCTTGCAAGTGCTGCCTCAAAGCCTTTTGAGAAAGAATATTTTCAAAATAGAAGTCATACATTTAAGCTATAGCAAACTGGATTTCAACCTCTGATTTCTTTTGAGTGTTTCCATTTTCAATGTGTTTTCTTGTTTTCATCACGTGGTTGACTCAATACGTTCTTCATAAAAGAAACAAATAAATTGTGAAAGATATTGCCAACGTTTGGCTTTATACAGTATTAAAAATGTTTTTTGGATACTACAAAAATGATTATCATTATTTGGCTGTTATGAATATTTTTGATAAGTTACTAACAATCGAAGATATCTTGTCAAAAGATGAGACAATTTGTTTTACTGTAGAGATTATTAATTCAGAATATGCTTTGTCGATACTATACTAAAAAAATAAAATGTACCTTTATCTGTGTTATGTATATTTAGATCTGTGCAAATATAATGTTTTTTTTATTGTATTGCCTGTTGTTGTTGTTTTTCTTCACCTTGAATCTCAATATCATTTCGAATTATCCAGAATGTCTGGAGAAAACGTTTCCAAAAGTAAAAAGCTGATATTGAGAAAACTACACATGATATGTTATGAATGAAGCATCTTGTTTCTTTTCAATTTCGTGAAGTTAAATGTGAACAAATTAAACTCTAATCTTTCAATTAAGAAGCAATTAGCATATTTGCAGAACACTAGAAATAGTATATTCAGTGCCTCCCACGAGATGGCGGCTGAAAAGAAAATAAGCTGGAGTATCAAATGAATCTATTTTGATAAAGTAGGGAACGTCAAATTATCTATCTGAATCCTCAGGTCAGCCTATTCCTCATGAACACCAGGATATAACTGTCCATCCTGCTTCCAAATACAAAGACTTATGAGCGTTTTATTTGGGATTTCATTAAACCAGTAAACTGGGTACTAATTAATATTTACAAATTATATAATTTGAAACATCATGAGCAGTTTAAATTACGGTAATTGATGGATGTCTGCAGATCTACTAATATTGCTCTGATGTAAAAACTTTAATGAAAATATTAAATAATGCGACCACTTAAAGAATTTTGAAATAATCTGATATCGCCTTTCATTACAGAAGTTCAAAATTCTTTTCCCTTTCATAAGTGCTTTAAATTTTGAAACTTTAATAGAAGCTATAGAATAGCATTACTGCCTCATTTTGACCTTTGACCTTGCCGTAGCGGTGGTAGACATTGATGGAACACGGAACCAAACCCCTCCTCTTTCCACATCTTCTGAGATGATATTTAGATATTTTCTTTCTGTTTTAGATGTTTTTGGAGGACATAGATTTTATTTTTTTGGATTCATAATAAAAATTTTAAAAAATCTCGAAATTGTTCTAATGGATTCGAACCTGAAAAAAAATTTTATTCCATTTTTCATCACTAGATGTTAGAGTTCATGAGTATAAAGATCTAAACAAACAATGTTAAATATGTTTTTCATGCGTTATTTACGTAGGAAAACTGCATTATGACACATCATGACTAATGCTGATATGTAGTAGATCATATCAAGGATGTTCCAAAATTAACGCTAGATTTGAATTTGCCACCATTCGTGCAGTATAGTGTTGGTAACCAACCCTATTAAATAAACCATTTGGCAGCTGATAGTTTAGGTTCAGTAAAGATGGAGCGTTACAAGATAGAACAACGTGTTTTCATTGTTGAACAATATTTCAAAAATAATGAAAGTCTGGTGGCCACAGTTCCAAGATTTGAGAATTAACACCATAGATTGTGTGATTTGACACCATTGGATTTCTTTTTGTAGGGTTACTTAAAGTCAAATGTCAGCAAACATACAAGCACGCATATATTAAAGGATGAAATTCAACGCTGCATCAACGAAATTGGCACATTTATGCAGAATGGTCATGGAGAAGTTGCACAAAAGAGTGCACATGTGCCATCAAAGCCGTAGAGGCCATTTGTCCTATGTGTTATTCCATACATAATCCTATTCTGTTTACTTTACGATTCAATAAAGATATAATAATTTAATGCAAAAAACTGTGTTTTTTATTTAATTTATATCTTGCGTTAACATGTTGTTCTCTATAATGCACTATTTTTACCTAACCATAAACTATTAGCCATCAAATGATTTTTTAATAGAGTTCCCAACACTTTACTTCACGAATGGTGGCAAATTCAAATCTTCCATTAATTTTGGGACACCCTTTATTATATTTTTTTGTGTAATTTTTGATTTCATATACTATTTAAGGTAAATAATTCCAATCATCCATTTCTTTTCATTAATCACACATCTTTAGATGGAAATTTACAAATTTGGTGTTGAGATCACAATTCAAATTTCATGCCTCTAGCTCAAAGTTATGTTCACAGACGGACAGACATAATTTGGACATTTTTCGAACCCAGGAAAGTCTGAAACGTGGCGATTCATCAAAATGTAGAATTCGAATTGTTAGACGATTGCAGTAATTTTTTTTTTTTTTTGTATACTTCGTAAACGAGGAAGTAAAATGAAATTTGGATAAAATTTACCCATTTCAAATCGAAATTACAAAATCAATTAACATCATCATCGGATGTTCAGAAGAAAAGGTAATCTTTGACGCTAAATGCTAATTTTTTTAAAAAAGGAAATCGAGAAAGTTTAATTAGATGATATCCCAAAAAATCATTTTTGGTCATATATTATTGAAAAAATCCTTTAGTAGAAGCAAATGATAAAATCGAGAAAAGAGCATTTTTGATTTTTTTTCTATTTCAATTATGGAACATTATTATAAAGAAGAACACTAACAATCAGAAGACAGAATTTCTCAAATTTTTAAAAATCGAAACTTCCGGGAATCTTGGAGGAACTTATTTATGTGTATAGATAAGCGTCGGTAACAAATTTTTTGCTCGATCGTATCATACAACAACAAAACCATAAAGTGAAATCAGGCATAATTTTTTTTTCGAAATACTTTGAGAAATTAAAACTTTATATTTTTGTGTATATTTTCTTCATTAAGATAGACCTTTTTTTTTTTTTTTTCAAAATATACATCGACATTATTATCTGCAGGTATTTCTATCACTATGTTTCAACTTTGTTTACTTTTTGTGAAAATCTTTTAGAGGGAAAAAGCGTTATGGTTGAATGCGAGAGATTGTTGAAAACGATTTTTAAGTTTCCATTGAGAAATAATGAATTATTGAAATCACGAGTTTTGAAAATTCAAAATAAATTTTTTGTAAGTTAAATTTTTTTATATAATTTGTGATGTGTTACCATCTTTACTTATTTCGTTGGTATAACTGTTAAAAGTGACCATGTCAAAAGAAAAGGAAAATGTGTTTAAGGATTTAATGTGTTTTTGTTGTTCTAAAATACCATCTGTATAACAGAAAGAAAATCAGATGTTACGCTAGTATGCATTAAATACTGCACAATATATTTATATGTGCGTTCCTATTATTATTATTACAGAAATGAATAAAAACACATCACTTCATTATTTTTTTCTCATATTCTTTCGACTTTTGAACGGACCGACTTTTGTTAGATTTTAGTAAAATTTAGAAGTTAGTTAATGGTTACTAAATAAATAGTTACTAATAAAATTATTAAAATAGAAGTTTTCCTAAATAATTAAAATAAATTAACTAAACATAACAGAACTTTTTATAAACACGTCATCATAGTTTAGATAATGCTAATAAAACTAATGAATGCAAATGACACTGATGTTAATAGAAAACTTAAGTAAATAAATTACAGCTTAGAATCTGATAACTATTTTTCCCTGTGAAGTAATTTTGAATTACCTTATAGTTTAGATAATAACTTTCAAAATTTATATACATTTTAGATATACCCAGTGTTTTTATATTGTTCCCTTTTTCATACTATTTTCTTTGCTCTATTTATTGTATTTGTTTTATTCTTAAATACTTTCATTTAATATTCGTTAAAATGGAATTTTGTAGCTGATTTTTCGCTCACTTCCTGTGTTAGAAGAATGACATTTTGTACTCTTTTATATTTTCAATGACGATGCACAATTTATAAAAAAATATAATTTCAGGGGTAAATTATCAACTTATCATTATTTGAATTAAATTTTGACTTCACACTAGTGGCACCAGGTACTGAGTTTAAGAAACAATAGATTGCAAGATTAGAGTATAAAAAATAACTGAAATAATGACACTTCTGTTATTTACTACACTAATAAACGTGTGTTTTTAAAACTTTTTTTATTGAATATAATTATCGATTTCTCTGACAGAAATAACTGGAAATAAAACAATTGCTTATTCGATATGAATTTTTTTTGTCTCTGAATTTTTTTGCCCCCCGATTGGGGTAACGTTTGTAATTTTTGGTTTTTATCTAACTTCCTTAGTCAAACTTAGATGTCCGAATATAAGGACGAATTTTAACAGAGGAGATACGAACGGCAGCAAGAAACAACATTAAACAGCAACTGGAATTCTTTTATCACCTCTAAAAGCGGCACTTGGAATTTTTCCTCTTAACCAGCTAGAGTATTATAATTCAAGCTTTCTTGTACATTCACTAATAAATGTACTTCTGTATTATTAACCGCATGCCATTGGCGAGCAATAATTACGAAAAAGCCTAAAAACGTTGCAAGAGATTAGATTTTCTTTTTATTTTTTTTTTTTGGGGGGGGGGAGATTAATACAAAAGAAAGCTGAATGTATATTTTAAATACATTCTTCCTGATCGATTGAAGCAGAAATTTCTATCACAGTCACTGGATCACATATGAAATTTCATTTATTTGCCGTTGTGTTTTAGAGTTATTGCATTTACACGCATACGAACGTACAGCCCGATCGATGGTTAACCCATTGGCAGATTTGATTCAAAATTTCATACTAAGCTACACTTTAAATGCGAAATCTTTATACTAAATTTGATCCATCCTAGCTAATTTCGTTTGGTAGTATTCGTGTCATCTTGTAGCAGATTTTCACCGAATGGATTTCGCTGAAATTTGATTTAAAAATCAAATTTGGTGTAAATACGACGTTACCATGTGGTTCAAAATTATGAGGTCCATCCTAAAGTAATCCTATTGTTGCTTTAAAATAGGACGTTAATATAATTAAACTAAACTAAACAAAGAATTTGAAGATTGCAGTGTTTTGCAAATGTAATCAAATAAATTTAAGAATCCTTTTAAAAACAATAAAAATTTAGTCAAAAAATCTTTTACAAAAATGGAAAAGAAACATCATAATAAATAACTAATAACTACACTAGTTCGAGGTTTCATTGCTGCTATATCAAGTTCTCTCAGCCAATACCAATTCACAATTTTTGATAAAAACTGAATGCATGTCTTATGGCGTTTTAGAATCTTTTTATTTTTTGGTGAATAATAAATCCAAAATAAATTATATAATGGAAAGAAACATTCGAATTTTTAGAATCTGTTATTTATATAGATAATAATTCTAAAATTGTACGAGCAAAAAACAAATAAATTAAAACACTTCGTGTTTGTATTTTATAATAGTGAGTAATTGCTGATTTCTTTTAGATAGAGTGGCAACATCTGTTTTGTTTTGGTATGGATGAAAACTGCGAAGACCGTTCCGCTGTCAGAAATAAACAGTATATATGAGTGATACATTTTTTCCCTTCCAAATATTGATTAGATTGTATTAATCGTAATATGTACAAAACAGCAGATGCAGTATGAAGTCTGATGTCTTAGCGATGATGCCTCCTTGATATTTTTAAGGTAGGATTTAACTTTTTTGCTTTTATTATTTATATTATTGTCTCTTCTCTATATTGGTGCATTTCAGATATTGCCCGAGTTAAATTTATATGTAGAATGCTATTAACCTTGTTTATGTATAAAGCGTATAATCTATACATTTTTAAATTTTGTCGAACCATTTTGTCGAACATAATATAATTTTAAACGAAGCAAATTTTTATCGAATTTTCGCGCAGTTTGATTATTAATCTTACTTTTATATGTTAAGAGAATATATCATATTTTATCGAATTCCTTTTTTGTACAATGGTGGAAATTGTGTTCCACCATTATACAATTTATAATTCCGAAACTTCAAGGTAACCAAAATTTAAACCTGTTTTCTAAATTTGAATAAGTATAATTTTGTCGATACTGTAACGTCTCGATCCAATAAAGGGTAGCGTTATAATCAAATTCTTTATTTACAGCTTGAGTTACACAAAATTACAGTTCAACATCTAGGTTAAACGAGTTGTTAGTATTCTATTCGACACAACAAGGATAATTCCTCGAATACTTTCGGAGAAACCTCCCGACTCTTAGCGTTCTAGCAAACGCAGGCGTAGCTCCAGGGATCCACCGAATCTTCTCGGGTGGAATTCTCGTCGGACACTCAGCTCTCACCGCTATTTTCCTCCGTCTCCACGAGTCTCCTTCTCTTAGATGACAACGGTTAACGGAGTTCCCGCCCGTGATGGGCTACCTCCGAGCCTTGCAAATTGATAAACCTGGCGAGAAATGGTCTGACCTGAACTGTTGTGGTCATGATGATAGTAGATAGAGAACTGACAGAGTCTTCTGGAGAAAAAGTCCGCATGGCAGGTGAGGGATAGTGGGTGTAGAGTCTCGACCAATGGGAAAGTAGACCGTCATGGGAGTAGGAGAGGGTGATGCAGGCAGGTTTGGATCCTAGTGAAAGTCAGGTGACGGATAGACTATTGCTTCGGTGCGGCGAATCAGAAGCTTGCTTCTTTCAGGTGGGCGGGAGAGTTGGAACTTATTCTAGAAGAGCATTTAGGAGGATGAGCTTCCTTTCATCTTTGGACTTTGCTTCTTTTAATTTGGCTGCAGCAGATAGTAATCCGGGGATTTCTTTTAGTAGATTTCTTATTTCTGTACAAGCTTCAATTAATTCCTTCATTTCAGTGATGTTGGTTTGGGGGCTGTAATCTTCCAAAGTTGGGGTGACATCAGGCATCAGTTGTTGATATTGGGGTCTCTGTCTTGGAAGTCTCCTTCTCTTCCAGTCTCCTCACACTTTTATTCTGTCCCCACCCTCATTCCCATCGGACCATTTAGCTCCCGCTTATCCAATAATCGTTCTGCTACCATTTCACTGGTCTACCGTCGACCTTGGGAATCCGTTTAAGAGCCACTCTCTACAATGTAAAGAATGCAGGTTTACATCTGTTTCAAATACCCGTCTTCTGCAGGTGTGGTCTCTCATCTGGACCCACCCTAATTGCCCAGATGTCCTTACTTTAAAGGGGTTGACCACCTGGCACTCTGGAAGCACTTACACTGCGGCAGGGCGTCGCCATTGCTGATACTTCTGTCTGGATGCTAATTATGGAGCGTGGGGATAAGAAGCGTCACCATGGTCAAGCAGGGAAGAAGCTGAATCATTACAATACTACTTTTTAAAAGAAAATTATTGCTTGTCGTCTTGAAAAATGTTATAATTTTGCCCTTATTTTTACAAATAGTTAGAAAATAGTCAGAGCTATCGTCTTCTGCCAGCATATTTTAAATTCTATAATTGCTTTCCAATCATGCATTTTGCCCTATTTTAAAGCTAAAATTACTGTTTTTTGAAAATCCTATCTCCTTTAGGATTTTTTGCAACAATTTGCATAGACTTATTAAATGTTCTGGAATCATTTTTATCCCTACATGGTCATAAACATCCATTGATTTCCAATTTTTAGATTTGTACATCAAATTTACATGTGGAGACTGCAATGTTGTTCCATCGTGAGCTACTTTGCATGTTTTTTGAGAAATTGACAAGACTTTTAGATTAATCACTACTTTTATAGTTCGGCTTGTATCTCTTTTTGACATTAAAAAAATCAATTTCCATTTCCCCCTCCCCCTCCTCATATTAAAATGGAAGGAATATTCATATTCATTACGAACTTGATACAAATAAACCAAATGTAGATTTATGATCAACATTACTAAGTAGAAAGTTTGATATAGTTACAACAAAACAACTAAGTGGATGATTTGCTTCAACCTGAGACAGACCCACACCGACCCAGCCTACCCGAGTGGGTATAAAATCGTCATTCACTTCACATATTAGGAGCTGCTGACCGGAGAATCTGCACCTCTATGTTCCATGTCTTTTTTTCTGCATTTTTACAAAATGTAGATAATTTGCTTCGGAACGCCGTATATTTTTTTATGCATCTTATTTTCACTTTATCTATTTTTATCCTCATTTAATTAATTTGTTTTCCATAATTGCTCATGATAACCTTTTTAGCTTTCTTAAAAGTATAAAATGTTATCAGTGTATGTAGGTTTATTGTTTTTTGTAAGTAAACTTTTTAAAGTACACGTAAGAGAATGATTTCTTTTAATGTCGCAGTTTCCCACATGTTATTTTGTTTACCCCCACCCCTCCTAAATATGTTTTTACTTTCATATAATTTTGTTCTTAATTATGATTTTAGAATAGTAGCTTTCGGATTGTATTTGTATAATTGCACTCGTAAATATTGCACTTTTTTAATATTAAATCTGGCGCAACATAGTTAAAAGTGATATTTGCGCTCTAAGACATAAAATTACCAAACTAATAGGCTAATATTAGTTTAGTAATTTTAGTCTATCTAATTAAATCTGTCTAAAAAAACAGATTTAATTTTTATATAATTAATTTAATTTAACAGATAATATTTTTTCAAAGGAGAAAAATAAGCTGAATCTTTTTCTTTCTTAATAATAATTGAAATCCCCTTGGGGCCATCTCGAAAAGCTCCCGGCATGGTGGTTGGTTCTCGCTACCTTAGAAGGTACACGAAAAGGGGGAGTCTGGCTCCTCCCATCGATGGTGTTACGTACTTCCTTAGAAAAGTGTTGTACCGTGGCCGGTGATGGTCCTTAGAACTCAACCAGAGTTTCCGCCAGTGCTGCTGTAGCGGCAGTCCAGTCATTCATTTTTTTATCCATGTGCCTTCGAGACGGGTCGGAGAGTCAGTGATATGAATTAATATTAATTGAGGAATTTTCTTTTTAAACTAAGCACTATCATTGTATGTTTTTACACAGTTTTGCTATCGATATATATATTATGTGGACAAGATAAAAAAATTAATATAGAAATTTTATAAAAGCAGAGCCTAGGCTTTAATTTGAAAATAATAATAATAATAATAATAATAATACCACAATCGTCCACATATTGAGTTTGAATGGATTTTTAATGCATAAAACAAAAATAAAACCGAGTTAAGCTATTAAAACTCTTTTGGATTAGATGTTTTGATTCAAAAGATAATATATTATGATAAACTAATATCAATTTATAAGTTGAAAGTTAAAAATGACCGCATGAATATAATTTTCATTCCTATATTCTTGCATATTATGAAAAAGGTAACAAATTAAATAACTTCAATTTCGAATTCAGAATTTGTTTGAAATTAAAATTATTTAATGTATTAATATTAGGAATTATTTAACAGTTCTCAATGACATATCTCACGGCTTTTCTCGCATTGTTAAGATATGATGCTTTCGACGACAGACAGCCGTGACGCCAGTTCTGTTATGACTGCTGAATGACGTCTCGATAACTGCTCTCACAACACGCCAAGATAACCATTTGTTTTTATCGGTGATATTTTGACCGAAGTGCGGGGGTGCTGTGGGTATCTGTGACGCATCGAACCCAAAGTAGAATTAAATTTCGCAAAGCACCCTCATTTCCTCCCGCGGGTGGAGAAAAAAAAAGGAAACGGAACTTCCGTTTTTCTGAGATTATCGGGAACTACAGCTGTATATTTTGCGCTCTGGCTGAGAAATAGTGCCCGAAATAAAAACCAGTTTGAGTGATTGAATAGCATGATATAATTTCATGTTTGATACGTCTATTTTGTTTTCCCATGGCTTGATTGCATCAGCCTTTGCCTTCTTCCGAGTAACGATGTTTACATCACAAAATTTATGGAAATAAGGCTAGATCTAAAACATTATAATGTTAATAAAACATCGAAAGTTTTGAAACATATTAAAACATTATTCTCAACTCTACTTACTACGTTCGATCGGACTAGTATAGCATTGCAAATAATCGTTAAATTGGACTAACATAGTATTGCAAATAATCGTTAGATCGAACTGACATATCATTGCAAATAATCGTTAGATCGGACTGACATAGCATTGTAAATAATCGTTAGATCGGACTGACATAGCATTGCAAATATTCATTCGATTGGATTGACATAGCTTAAATTCTGTTTTGCGAATTACAGACATTTTTATTAAATTTTATGATGAGGACTAATACTTTATGTAATAAACTAATATTCATTGATCTTATACGAGTAAATTATGCATCTGGTTTGTTTTGTATATTTCATAACCGAACTTTGTAATGTTTTTTGCTGTTGATGCATTTTGGGTGCTATTCTTTTTTATGCAGCATTCATATTGCTTTGCAGTAATTTTCAAAAATCCTAGCATACATTATACATATAGACATACAATATACATACATGGTGGGCCTTTTTTAATATTCTTGATCTGCTTTTAAAAGATCGTGTTGTTTTTTATTTGATTGAATTTTATGAAATATTTTTACTGTATTGTTTTATGAATTCGAAAATAAAATAACACATAATCCAGATTTTTTAAATAATCTAATTTTACATTTAATTTCAATAATGAATTTATCTTGATTATTGCCAAAGGTTTTTTCAGGAAAATAATCAAAAAACGTTTTTGTTCATTCATTGGCCTTAGGCATACAATCGCTCTTGCATTTCAAATACAAAACATGCAAAAGAAATCTTTGGTATCAGTTATTTGCGTGATATTTATATATATATTTGAGACAACAATTTAATTTTTCAAGAAAAAAAATCAATTAAAATCATTTTAATAATTACACTTATTTTCACGTTCATTTTTTACATCACCAATTTAGACTTCATATCCAGTACAGAAACCTCTTGACTGTCAAACAGGCACCACTTAAAAATCAACAACTCTTGTCCGTAAGATAGCGAACAGTTTTTACATAATTTCTCACACTTCTTTCAACGATTAGGTGCACGCACACTCCTAAAAAAAATCCACTTTATATACATATATAAAAAAAGGAAAAAGATTTTTTGTATATATATAATTTTCGCTTTATATCTGTTGAAAAATTAAAGAGCCTTTCAGCTCTTTGTAAACCATAGTGCTTGAGCTCTCTCCCACGAAAAGTGAAAACACACCAATCCGAATCTCTTTAAACGCTGTTAGCTCATCCGTATGATCCCCTCCCATTGTCCGAGCCCCTACAGCAATGAGGGGCACGTGCCCTCACCTCCCACCAGAAGGAAAGAATTAAATTCCTGGATTAGTTGGGGGGTGAGATGCCCGGCCCTGATTTTTATTCATATTCGCGTCGCCGGTTTCGGGCACGTGCCCCTCTCCCTTATCGGTCGAATAGGGTTCCGCAATAAGTTTAGAAAAGAAAACTTTGGGGGCGTCGGAGAGCACGTGACCGACCCTGGATCGTGAGGGTTTCAAAGGACAGTAGCTGTTTGTTTAAAGGATGGAATTTGGATTTTAAGTTTGGCAACTCTAGTTATCAGCCGATTCGTGCATTTAACTTTGTTTGGCAATTGCTTTACGAGGGACACTGTGATTTTGTGCATGGAAACGGCTTAGTTCTCGTGATTTTGATTCTTATATATGATTAGAGTGCGCATGCTTTACCATTTTTGTAAATAAAATGTTTGATTATTGATTCAAAAAAAAATCCTGTATGAAACAGATTTTTTTGTATGGATTTACAAAGAGCAGCTAAGATATTCAAATGAATTATTGTGCATAAAATAACAATTAAATCAAATTTTCTTTTGAATGGCATGCATAGAAATAACATTTCGTTTTTAAGACAAAAAGGTAAAAAAAAGAAGAAAAAAAGATGCTACCCCGAAATTAATAAAGCAATATTTTATAAATTTCAGTATTCTCTGATTCCATAGAGAAATCTCCTAGTTTATTAGCTATTACTATTTTTTTAAAAAAAATTCCTATCCCATAAAGATTATAATAGGAAGGATCATATTCTTCAAACGAAGTTTTGCTTATAATTATAAATTATATATCATGAATTAATAGTTAAGTCAGACTTTAATTCAAACTAACAAGCATAAAAAAACCCTTTAGTTGCTACAATGAATATTTTGAACTTCAAATAAGATTTTATTATTAAATTTAACATAACTATTTCAATATTTTAAATTTAAAGTACGATTCTTAAAATCAATGTAAAATATAAAATACATTTTAAGAAATAGCGTACATAAACTACTCTTAATGTTCTTTATTTTATCAAACTTTGCAATATCGATTTTTGATTAATATAAACGACAAAAATATTTAAATATGTCTAGAAATCCTTTAAAATTTATCTTAAAATTAACCCTTTTACCTTCTCGTATGCGTCCACCTTTAGACCCTCTATGAGTTCGAAAAACTCATTCTTAGAAAATGTCTGCCTGTGACAAAGATAATTCAAAAAACGCTTTGACTAGACGGTTGAAATTCAGTATATCATCTTTACTTCAAACTTGCAGCGTACATAAACTCTTAATGTTCTATCAAATTTTGAGTAAAATATGATTTGAGCCTGTCCGACTGTTGAATATAAGTTAATAAGATAGTTACTAACAGGGACAAAACGGAAAGAGCTAAACAGATAAAATTCGTCGTACAGATTTAATGTCTATAGTTTAAATACCTATCAATTTTTGAGTCAAATCCAACAAGAAATGAACCATCTGTTGGAAACGCATTAACTCAAAAACGCAATAACTTAAATATATCAGATTTGGTATGGAATTTTGTGACTACAAGTGAAGTTTTGTGTCAAAATTTTGTTTCAATCGCTTGAGAAAAACGTGTATATAACAAAAATTGGATTTTTGGATACTATTAACGTATGACAAGGATCAATCGCGAAATAACTCTCCAAGTATGACACGATAGATTCAATCTAAATGCTAAATTCTCGCCAAAAGTTGATATTTCGTAACAATTGCACTCTAATGCCATGTAAGGCCTTCTCCGGAATGCCTTTATGAATGAGTATGTGAGGCCACTCCCGCTGGTTTTTAAAGTACTAGTGGATGAATTTGAAAATTCATTAAAAATTATAAATATTGTAGCCGAAGAAAAATTTAAAAGAAATTTAGAGAAAAAAATCTGAAAAGTATGTTAATATAAATGTAATATCCCAGGATCCTGGCAGAAGGTTAAATACTTATAATAGTATGATAAAATATAGAATGAAATTTTATGGCACATTTCGATCATAACTGAAATAGCGAGGATATTCTTCCTGCTATTACTCTGGACATATACAAAATATGATATTTTTATATTTCATTAAATATAGATTTTGAAATCATCGTCCGTCTGCAACCGATTTAGTTCAAAATCTAAAGTAAATATACAATTTTGGTGTCAAAGACACATGCCAAGTTTCATTTGCTTTGATGATTGTGTTTTTGAATTACCATGTTCATTTACAAATGATCAGATGATGTAGGTTCAGATACTCCAAGTATCAGTTTTAGAGGGCGCCATACAGACAAAATATTACTTGTTTATAAAATCAAATATAACGAAATGAAGGAAAAATATTTTTATCCGAGTATCTCATTACTTACTAAAGTGCTTTTACGACCTGGGGACGGATTATTAAATGGACAACCTAGCACCTAGTGGTCTCTGCAGCTCTGGTAGTGCTTGGAGGCCTTTTATAGTTTCTTTGCAGCCTATTCAGAGTTATCCATTTCTTTACTTTCTTGAATACGAAGTAGGGATGAAGAGAAGCAATCTCAAAAAATTCGAATTAGAGATTTTGACGAATCTCCGCGTTTCAGATCTCCCTAAACTGGTCTGCTTGATGAAAAAGATAACTCAAAACCGCTTTTAGCTAGACGGCTGAAATCTGGCGTATGGAATTGCGACAAAATTTGTAAATTCCTATCAAGTTTTGCACGAAATTCATTCAGATGATATTTGTCTGCCAGGCTGTTCAAGTGAACTTAATAACTAAGAAAGGTAAAGAGCTATTTAGATAAAATTTAATACACAGGCTTAGTATCTAAAATACAAATACTTTTCTAATTTTGAATCAAATCTATAAAAGGGATGACTCTACCTGTTTTCAAAGTTTTTTCTAGATCTGTTTTCTCCTTTAGTAGATTGAATGATAGGTAAATAAACAGTCCTGACAAGTTTTAAATTTGAGTATTTAGAATGCATTAAAAATGTTTGAATTTTTTCAGCATTTTTTTTATAAAATTACTTTTAAGTCTTTCATATTATGGATATTAAAACTGAAGAATATGATTACTGCTGAAGATGGCCCGCAATTAAATATTTTGTCTTTTGAGACTTTTTTTTCAATACATGCAATAAACTATTTACATAAATTAAAATCAATAAAATTATACAGTCTGTAAACTTTGGAAGAGGAATTGGAGCAAGCTGGTAAACTTGTATAGAAAAAAGAAATCCAACAGACCATAATTCAGTTCTATTATAGTCTATTTGCAACATCAAATAGACAATAAAGTAAAAATATAAACTCGCACATGAACATCAAATAGACAATAAAGTAAAAATATAAACTCGCACATGAACAATTTATTCATAATAAAAAAAATTAATTAGATAAAGTTGTTTCATCACTTTATTTATAAAGCATGTAAAAAGTATGTTTCTTCAATTATTTTTTTTATAGTTTCATTGAAGAATCGAACAAAACCTACTTTTGCGACCTACAAAATGACACTAATTGCCTTACTGATTTAAATGTTCAATCTACTTAGCGTCTGAAATCCATTAAAGAAACACTGATTTAAGTTTGCCTACTTTTCGTTTCTTTCCGTTGGTTTCAATTATTCATCTAATTAACTTTTAATTAGATGAATAATTGAAAATAAATTTGTAAAGTTTTGATAAGTTTTGTGTAATAAATTTGTAAAGTTTCGTTTAATTTTGAATTATTTCTGATTTTTTTTTATTTTTTAGTTATCATTATTATAATTTGTTTTCGAAACCAGTTTTGACCTTCAGATATCTGTTTCAAAACTATTTAAGTCCCTGCCTTTCACATAGATTATTTTAATTAATACATGACTTCTAAAGTCAATTTAAACCTATTCAAAGCCCATTTATGAGTAATGGAAGAAAGTCACGCTATTAAATATTTAACGTAACAATAAAAACGGATTTGAATTTTGTAGCAATAAAAAACTTGTTATTGAAAATTATCCAATAAACATTTTTTAAGAATCGTCAAAATTTTTTTAAAAAATTACAATAAACTTAGTATTATCAAAAAGACAATATTTTATACTTTAAAATAGTGAAAAAAAGACCAATTTTATGAAATAATATTTTTAGAAGTTATAGCTGAAAAACCCGCTTAATTTTAAATTAATTAAAAATTCCAATTAAATTTTTTTAAAATTTATCTGAGTTGCAAATTCCCATCCCCTAAAATATGTTGCATTTTGTAGCTGTATCTGGCTTACCCTCTAGAACGTCTCCCCCCCCCGCACACATTCTCCATTATGATTAGTAGAATAAACAAAGTAAACCAAACTACATACATTCATTTTTTAAATTTTCATAAAATCTTTCTAATCAAGACGGTTTTCTGTATTGATTTTGCTCAAAAATATTGAAACGCAAGGAATCTTCGTATTTGGTATTTGCATGACTCGGAAACACTGCTATGGGACCCAATCTGGGATCTGAACCCACAATTTCAGACCCTTTGAAGCAATAGTAGCGAAGGATATTGTTTTTTTTTATCCTGAATACTATTTCACTTTTCAAAGAACAGCGGAGCAAACACGAAATCTTATGTATGTCGGATAATGAAATTGTAAGGGCTCAAAGCATATGCAGCTTTCCTGCCTCGTCTTTTTCACACCGTGTTCGATATCACTGCGGGACGGGAAGGTAATGGAAGGCTCGTGCAGGTCGCGTGCGTCGAATCGTCCGCTCCGCTGCGCAAACGCACGTCGAGCCTGCGATGTTTGTGTTGCCACTCTTTATCTGGAAGGCGACAAATTTACGTTTAATTTCCGTTCCGAAATTGCCCTCCTTTCCACTCCACTTGGCCTTCCAATCAGATCTCTTTCCGAGAAGATGAAATAATAACCGATATGAAATAGCAAAGGGGGATGTCCACAAATTGATTTCTTTTATTCCTCGGTGGTCCTCTAAACTAATATATTTCATACCTGTAAAGGCAAATAATTTATCTAATGTTGACTCTTTTGGAATTTCTACTTTCTCGTATGAGATGCACAGAGAAAGTATTGTTACCATCAAAAAGTGTGAACTCGAGTTTTTGACGAATTTCTGCGATTCAAATTTTCCTAAGTTCGAGTCTGTTCAGCGGTCTCTTTGCACGAACACGATAACTCAGAAGAAAAAAATTGTATATTGGTATATGATTTTTAAGCTACGTTTGTAGATTTTTATCAAATTTTGAATAAAATCCAATCAGAGAAAGTGTCTAGCTGCCAAATTTAAGTTAACACAATAACTGCAACATGAAGAGAGTGACATAAACAAAGATTGGCGCATAGATTTTTCATCGAAAACACAGATACCTGTCAAATTGGATTCAAATCCGTAAAAAGATTGACAGGTCTCTGTCTGTTATTTACTTACATAAGCCTGTAAGCGCGATAACTCAAAAATGCGATGACTGAAATAAATGAAATATTATAAGTGATTTTGGATTACAATTGTAGTTCTGTGTGAAATTTTGGTTACAACCAGTTGGAAAAAATGCATCAAAAACACAAATTCTATTGTCTAATGCTATTGATTGCGTGTCAGGGATTCATCGCCAAGGGTCACGTGATAAATTATGTAAGATTACTAAATTCACGCCAAAGATCAATATATCTTAACTATTGTTGAACAATGCCATGTAAGGCATTCATTCATATTACCTTAGGGACACAATTTTGTGCGGAAGTGGGGAAAGGGATAACACATTTATTTAAGAGTATGCGAAAACATTTTGTGGAGGGGGTGTGGACATTCCCACTGATTTATTTGTCAACTCGCTCAAATGTCGATTCAATTTCGGACATTTCATATATAAGCTGAATTTTCAATGGAGGTAACAGGGTAATTTACAATTAGATGCCTCCTCCATTAATTATTCTAAGTAATTTTTATTCATTAAATTTTTTAATATATTTGGACTGAGGCGGACTAGTGATATAATTTCGTCTTCTCGATTGGAGGTTCACGGGTACGAGACCTGATTCCTACAAAAATCCAAAACTAGGGATTGATGCACATTAAATCCGAAAGTTGTAATTTTAACTATGATAATCATTTTGAAGTATTTTAGAACATATAATTTTGAACCGTGGTCAAATGATGAGGACTAATCTGATCCAGTACCAACTCTCAGATTTTCCATATTACACTTACATGCCCATTTACGAAATATAAAAAGAGAAAGTGTTGTAATCGCCAAAGGATTAAAACAAAAGATTTCTATGAATCTACAAGTTCGAAATGCATATTTTTAGAATTATGTCTGTTTGTTTTTCAACATTTTAACTGCAAAAGTAAAAAGAAATATATATATATATATATATATATATATATATATATATAATTTGGCGCATAGATTTACCATTTAAAATGAAGAGTCGCATCAAAGTTTGGACGAAATTCCTCAAAGGGTGGATCATAGGTTAATCTGTATTTTCACATGCTTGTAAACCCGATAACTCAAAAGCACAGCAATTTAAATAAATGAAAATTGGTATGGTATATTGTTACTAAAATTGTAGGTGTTTTTTTTTTGTCCAAATTTAGTTTCCAATAGATTAACAATAGGGTTACAAAATGATATTTGATTTTCTTTATCATATTGCGATGTACAAAACTCTCGTGTGCGGTACTCGGGAAAGTAAAAATCAGAAGATTCATGGCCTTACCCAATATCCACAAATTTCAGACATTACCCAAGCACGTTTTGGGAAATTCACTTCAGCAGGTTTAGAGCAATATTTCACCAAACGTGACAATCCACATAATTTGTATTACGATCTTACTGATCCAAAATCGAATATAATTCAAGCGATACTTCGCATTTGGCCGATAGTCGAACTGGTGGCCGTTTGACCAACATTTAACGAATTGTAAACGTTTCTCGAGCTTGGCGATGAGACCACATAGTAATCTTAAGTCTAACCAGTGTCTGCAATTATCGGTGAATTAACGTCCCTCAAAATCCATCTTTGTTTAAATATGAATCAAACTTAGAATCATCCGGTTCCAAAGCTAAATCTTTATTATCAAGTCAATAGTTCACATTTGTTGTAAGTTATTTTGCCATTGATGTAGTGTTGGCTAAGGACAAGTAGAATATCGACTTGACTGATGTAATTTGATATTTCTGTCCGCCAATCTTCACCATTGGTTTAACTAGGATAAATGGCGCCCAGTGTGTGTAAATTGTGTTTTCGCCTCATGATATTTCATTTTAAAAAGTGGAATGAAGGCAGTAATGTTTTATTCGCATGTCAAACGCTAAAACTGGTGCCTTCATTGCTAGGTCATTGAGAATTCCTTGAGTCCATTGAATCATATAAATTATACATTGAAGTAATAAAAAAAAATTCAAAATCAAACAAAGTAAATTTTTGAACGAGGAATAAAAGTAGAAACCCTTTTACGAACAGGAATTGAATTAAAAGCCATAAATTATTTGAAAGAGTTATAAAAAAAGAAACCCTTTCATTTACAGGAAGTCCATTAAAAGCAATGAATTGTTTGAAACTGAAATAAAGAAAGAAATCCTTTTTACGGACAGGAATTGCATTAAAAGCAATTAACTATTTGAAACAAAAATGAGAAAGAAATCCTTTTACGAAAAGGTATTGCATTAAAAGCCATGCATTTCAAATTTCAATTTGCTTTACTTACACGAGCATAACTTGGCTCCATTGATATTATTTTAAATTTCACTCGATGCATTTATACAAGACCCCCACCCCCCTGCTGATGTCCAAGATCTTTACTTGGTCTCTCGCATGAAATCATCATAACAGTTCTCTGCTACGGACGCCCTACCGTGCCTTTTAATGACGTATAGGTGAGGGCAATTAACATATTTTCTCGGTCAGTTGGTCGCCCTATCTTAATGGCGGCGAAATCATTCAGGATTAGCGCATGGTTGGAAGAGCCCAATAAAGCGCTCATCGAAGCACCACGATTTATGGGGGAGGTGCGAACCTTGTTTACTCTGGCGGCCGTTTCGGCCATTTTAAAAATTCAGTCGTTTAGATAAGATTTAGTGCTTGTGAAATCTCACGCCCATCCTTTTCGCTGCTTGTTTGTGCACTCGAATGGGATGGTGATGTCAGAAAGTGAAGGGGGGGGGCTATAATGGGTGGTTTTTATTGCGTCCATTAAATATTGTCGGATGAATTATTGCGTAGCTGACGGAATTTTTCATCACCCCCCTCCTTTTTTGTGATTGTTAGTTGTTGGATATAGTATTAATGAGTTTTAATAGTGATTATAAAATCGAAATCGTTCCAGAGTTTACATACGTTTATATTTCAAATAAGAAACCAAACAATAAATTTCCATTTAAATACAAGCAGAGCCCGATGTAGCCCTCTAATGGCCCTCGGGAAGGTCAAGTTTGGAGTTTATCTTTCTCCTTCTATATTTCCAAAAAATAATTATTTTAATTTTAACTTTTATGTAGACAGTTTTAGGTAATAAATTTTGAGAAACTGAAATTAAAAAAAAACACATTTAATGTTGGATTTCTTTTAAAAATTGTTTTTATTTTATTACCTCGCTTATAAAAATAATGTAAGTTTAAAATTTAAATGTGATTTTGAATAAATAGTATATAAAAATGACAATGCCTTTTTTTTAAAAATTCGATTTAAATGTTATTTAACTATAAAATTACATATTTTTTAGAACGTTATAAAAAAACTTACTTTATTACAGATATAAAACAACGTAATATAAAATTAAAAAAAAAGTTAACTAATTAGGTCTGTTGTCAGAATAATGTTTCAATGATATTGAATAACGTTAAAAGATATTTGAAATTATTTAAGTCAATTCAAAGGCACTACCCCTATATATTACATCTCTCTCAAAAATATTTCAATGAATAAGTCTGGAAGCCTATAGTACTCACTCCCCTCCCCCTCCCGAATAACGGTACTCCTAAATAGATGCCTCCTTTGCCGATTTATTATTCTATTTCTGAGTATAAGGAAATCTTATATCAACATAGTTTGGTTGTAACGTTTCGGTTTCAGAAACGTAGGGTTGCAGGCTGGAGGGAAGTCATATCACTGACTCTCCTACGCACCCAAAGACACGCGGATAAAAATATTGAATGACCGGACCGCCGCAACAGCAACATTAACGGGAACTGTGGTTCAGTCCTACCGGCCACGGTACAACCCTTCCGGAAGGAAGTACGTCCCGTTATCGATGGGAGGAGCCAGATCCCCCACCTTTTTGTGTACCCTCCAGGGTGACGAGATCCAACCACCATACCGAAAGCATCTCATCCTCATTTCGAGGTGCTCCCCGGGGGTTAGGCTCAAGGAAAAAATGCAATTAATGGAAATAGAAATCACCTTTCATTTCCATTTGATTGAATTTTAATTCATTGCCAAGAAATAATAAAGCATACAATGACACTTTTTGCCTATATTTTTCAAAACTAGATTGTTACTTCCTTATTTTTATTAGTTTTGTTTCTTATATATTTATAGTACGTTCTTATATATTTTATAAATCATAAAATCAAAAGAATTGAGCAAAAGAACGCATTTGTTGATATTTGGATGAAAGTGCCTTCATCCAAATAAGCGTTTTGTTGAATGGAGGATCTTTGGCATAGTAAATTTCCAGAATTATTGACCTTGCATGTGCATACGAAATTAAATAACTTCACAAATAGAATTTGCATTTACAAAAATTCATCTAGATATCTGAAAATTAAAAATTTTCTCAAGTCATTATTTTTAAAATGTTTTAATTCCTAACTAGCTATTTACTTTTTCCTTGTCTTAGAATGCTGAAGGAGAAAATATTTAGAAGTATCATTTCGAAGTTGATGTTAGAAAACAACAACAATATTGAATGACCGGACCGCCGCAACAGCAACATTAACGGGAACTGTGGTTCAGTCCTACCGGCCACGGTACAAACCTTCCGGAAAGAAGTACGTCCCGTTATCAATTTTTTTTAAATCGTAATTTTAACATTAGCAAAAGAAGCAATTGAATGCTTAATGGATGAATCCGGATTTCATCCCAAAATTAAAAACAGACTATGTATCAAATTATATATTAAAAAATTGAAATGAAATTGATATCATTAAAAAGGGTTTTTTTTTTCAATTTTAAGATAATGCGGAAAAAAATTGTGAGATAATAATTTTGGAACATATGAATATCAATTTCCAAATTCCAGTCATAGCAATTCTTGATCTACTCGCCGTTAAGCTTTTATTTAATATTCGATTAAACTTTGTTTGATACCTCTTTCTAGAATTTTGATTCCTTTTACACCTTTTTTTTTTTTTCCCATCTCTGTCTGAATAGAGTTCTGGTTCCTCGAATATGGCCATGAGTTCAAACTCCACTTCTGACGCCATGTAATAATTTTGTAAGTTATTAAATATAAGGCAGCAAAATAAGCGTTAGTCAGGAAGTAAATCTATTTTATTAATTGGCATTTGACTGGCTGTTGCTAGATATACTTATTAAGATACGCAAAAGCAGATAACTGTGGCTGATTTCATAGCTTATTATAAATAGTATTACAGTGACAACGATTAATATGTAAAACATTCTATTCTTTTCATGAGAATTTCGAATAATCCCCCTCCCCTCATAAAATGCAGCTGTAAAAGCGTTCAATAAAGCGATGGGAAAATTCGTATGACGATTTGTTTACATTAAGTGTTGCCACTCGATAATAAATAATAAGAGCGATTTCTGTGCGACGCATTAATCGCTTATAGATTAATACTCTTAATCAAATTTTTAATTAATACATATAAATTAATATACTCCTTTAAAAATTTAAATTTATTCCACGTAAAGTTTAAATTCAGAATGAAGCAATGTGAATATTTATAAAGTGTAAAAATAATCACATTTTTAAACACTACTGTTTTTCCTGTGATATTAATTGCATATAAAAATATAGAAGAGAGATGCATAAAACAAAGAACAGAACTGTGTGATATATCTAAAACAGTAGTTAAAAGAATTTGTAACAGATATAGATGGTCATATTAATTAGTTATATCATTATCGTTATTTATTTATTTGTTTATTGTTCTTTCCGTGGAAATCATTAATACCAAGCTACTCAAAATATTTGATTGAAATTTATCTAGAAATTCCTAATGACAGAAATGGTCGTCAAAGATGACTACAATATAATAATGTTAGAAAAAATCGAACTTCTGTTCATAGGTATGTGGTGCTACTAAAACCAGCAAAATTCATCACATCAATTTTAATGACTCGCTAATTTTCAACTCCATTCTTTAAACATATGCATTTTTTTTACAATCACAAAGATTTGCTGCAAAAGAATTCATGCACTTTTAATGAAAACATTGATCTATGGAACACTCTTTGCAATAGATTCAGCTCGACCTGCTTTCCAATACTGTGTGTGCTGCACAGTTACATAATTCTTTTGCTGTTCAGTGTCGTTATTTGCACCGGCGGATCGATTTCTTTCGTAAATTAAATCCTCTCTTTCCACGGCGTTCTCCTTAGGAGAACTATTTGTTCGAACGCATCCCTCTGGTGGGTGGGGCCTCAGAATCGTTTGGCCGGAGACAATTGGGCGGCGGCTGGAAGCAGCTGATAAGACGCAAACGGCGTCCTAATCGTCCGCCTGTTCGCAGCTGATAACACCTTCGTTGGAGCCTTGCCAAGTACAATCCATTGGAATGGGGGGAGGGATGGCAAAATTTTATGTGTTTTCCACAAATATTCCGTATATAACTAGTCTGATGAGAATGAATGTGGAAAGGCCAATACACTTTACGACTTTCTTTCCTTCCTTTTTTT
>JAPMOR010074345.1:60237-136131 GCA_026543865.1 Argiope aurantia
AACAATAATCATATATTTAAAATAAATAGGAAAAGAAGAACCAGCCAACCAGCTTCACCCACTCTTTGAATTTTCAAATGGAAGTTCATAAACTCTTAGATATATTTTCATTGGTTGTTTTAAATACCTTATTCTTAAGAGAAATCTCAAAACTACTACTCCAGTGCATATTCTTTAAAGGGGGAGAGGGCAACAACATAATTACGTCTGTCAGCTCCTACTACTGTATTGTTTTCATTAATTTTTATTTCATATGAGAGCTTGTGACCCATAAATATGCAAACAATGGTCATTTAATGAAAATTGCTTTTCTGTAGGAATTATAACCTTGACGTTTGCTTTATTTGTATGAAATATTTTAATACTTTTTGTCATTTACCAGTAAAGCCAGAATCAAAGATCCTTTATATGCAACATCAAATTGGCACTGATCTAATTATAATAACTCTTATAAAAGTGAAATAAACAAGAAAAATTTCTTTTCAGTGTTTAGCAATATATGTAAAAGGCAGAATATCTAAATTATGTTGCAAGGATTCCATACATTACATAGTCAGTATACTAATCAAATGCTGAACTTTTAACATTGGAATATAAATTTTAATTATTAATTACTTATAATTTCATTTGACAATTTTGTGATTGATTAAATATTATAAAAATAATCTTAAAATTCCAAGCTGACATAGAAATGATAACCAGAATGGCATGAGCAAATTTCATGTCACTGCTCTTGGAGGAGTTCCTGTGACAAGCAAACTGATACAGGTATTTATAATATTGATTAGTTGACATCATAAATCAGGTGTTTGCTCTTCATATTAATATCCATTTAGTCATATCATGTGATGAATTATATCTTGTCACAATAACAGTAGATATAATTTTACAATATACTTGTGAAATAAGCATAGAATTGGATAGATATGGTAGCAATATGGTGAAATTTGTATAGCTATTGAGATTGAGGATATACACACAAATTTTATTTTACTTTTTTTTTTTTTTACTGAAAAGCAGTGTAAGGAGGGAAGGCAGCCATTAAATAGGGGATATAAACTTTTGTAAAAAAAAATGACAAAATCGGTACAGTAGTTGTGATTGACAAATTCTCATGCCTTTTACCCCCACTGCAGTACTTGTACTGCAGTAAGGTTTCTAAAATTTCTTTCAAGAATATAGGTAGTAGGGGATAAGTGATCATTGATGATATAACTAGAGATCATGAGCTTTCATGCAAAATCAAAATTATAGAAAGTTATCAAAATTATGAATTCAAAAATTATAGAAATCAGATTATTGGTTAAACAGGATATAGGAATTTTTTTTGAGGGGGGTACTTAATCATTTTAAATACATAGATGACAATTAAAAAAAAGTAAGTAATTAAGTGCTGAGAGGATATCATAACTAAATTTATTCCTTAAAGCTTTATTATAAGAATGCTTAATGATCCCATGTTTTATGTTTTTGAGTTTGAAATTAGCAGTTTAATTAACAATACCTTACATAGATTGATATCAATAAGGGCAGAATAAATGCAAGACCGTAAGAGTCAAAGCAATATAGGGGTTAAATGGAGACTATGATAAGAGCTCCCGATTTATATTTATATATATATCCCTGAGCACATTGAACTATGATTGCATGAATATTTTAAAGTAACTGCATCGTCTTTTAAGAAATTTAATCGACAAATGCACATTATAAGCATTTAATTATGTTTTGGACAGCAAAGGTGCATTTAAAGATATCGATAGATAAATTGAAGTAATTTTTTATATTTATGAACTCTTTATAATATAAATATTAACTTGATATCTGAGTGTTTATGATGGCTACTGTCATCTTTTGCATTTTCACAGACTTTTAATTCTTATTTAATATTGATTTATATGATGATAGATTATGTTTATACTAAAACTAGCAGTTTCTCTTCCCTTATAGCACATTTTCCTGTGTTCTGAAATGAATCCTATCCGAGTTTGGTGCTTGAGTAACCTTTTCCTTTTCAGCACTTTTAACAGGAATATTTTAACTATCCACTCAGTAGGTTATGATGTCTTATATATATTAACTACTCATAGGTTTGAAATTAAAAAAATAATAAAATGAATCAATAATCTTAAAATAACATTTTTTTTAGTAGGATTGAAATTTATTGACTCTATTGCAAAATTCTGTCAAACTATTGAAGTATCAGAAACAGTAGTGAATTTTGAATGCAAATGGAAGAGAAAAGAAATCATAAATAAACACTTTTTCCATTTTTTATTATTAAATATTCTATACACAGAAGGAACTGCTCGTGAAGGTAGGCATTCCTGATTCCAAAGATTTCTTTTGCACAACAAATTTTCAACAGTCGCAAGATCCATTGGTCACTGAGATCAACAATACATAATTAAAAGCACATTTAACAAATAAAATCAACATTCTCCAGGTCGGGGTCCTTTGCAGCAGTCAAAAAATAAAACCTCTTTTGTATAGTTCAATGAATGTTCTAATGTTTATTTAACTGTGGAGTACTAAAAGTGCCTCACATTGGATTTTTCACTTCTAAGAGCTGAGGATGATTTTCAAGGATGTTGAGTAGGATTCCATCGATGTATGCTTTCAATTTCTCGTTTACTTCTTTTTGATCATGTAAAGCTTTCATCATCTAATAAAAGAAAATGAATTTTTATTATATAAAAGCAAAAAAATCAAAAACAATATTAATAATTGATACAATTAGATTTGTGTAGTGGTTGCTACATGTTGTTGATGAACAATTCTAATTTCCTTATATTAAGAAAATGGCAGCAGTTGTTTTTCAGTATTACAGTGTTGAGTTGCATTTACATTAGAACATCAATGATCACAATAAGCAGTTACATGATTTCCTTAAAAAAATCTGGCATCAAGGACAGTCATTCTCTCCACCCAACCCCCTTCTGTGCATACTCATGTTGCATATTCGATTCCAGAATAATAATTCAATAATGTTAAAATCAAATTCTTTTCCAATTGATGACAATAGTCTCACATAGAAAATTATTTTCTCAAGTGTTTTCATTTACGTAATTCACAGACAGTAAGTTTTAGAAATCACTTTAACATAAGAGTTCAAATTTTTCATTATAAAAATATCTTTTTGAAAATGCTTTGTTTTACTACGGATGTTTATAAGGATGAAGTTTCGTATAGTTAATTGCTTCTGATAATAATAAAATATTTCAATAATTTTAAAAATCTTAATTATCAATGTATTAATTAATTGAAAAATTATTTTTCAGATCCCCTACTATTTGTGACCGCAAGTTATAAAATATAACAACAACAACAACAAAAAAAACCCCCATTGTTTTATTAGTGCAGTAGAAAGAAATAATATTTTTTTCAGTGAAAATCAGGCATATAATACAGAAATTAAAACACAATGCAATTGCTAAGAATTTCTAAAAAGCAAATAGGAATTTTAATTATATTTTTAATAGATTATTTTTATATTTCATTTCAGTTTTCACATTCTGATTTACAAAATTTAATCTCGCATATATAAAACATTATTATATGGCAACTTTTTTCATTAACTAATTTTAAAGAAGAATGCCATTTTGAGATAATGAATAATATCAAACATATGCTATATTCAAATGAAATTGTGACTTCAATTTACTTACAGCTTATCTATTTGTATTTTATTTTTTATGATTTTTGTTTTGATCTACATTTGATAAATATTTCCTTTTTAATGCACCAGTAAAAGAATATATATTATATATTTATAAATTATAAAAGGATCAAATTTTACCTCAGTTTTAAAAATTATGCACCAATGAACATAATTCTTAGAATACAAGTTCAAAAAATTTGCATTTTTTTGTTTCAACAAAGCAAAATGAATTTGAGTCTCCCTACTTGAAAAATACTGCCACAGTTTTTAGAATTTAAAATAGCTTTCCCACTAAGTTTAAAGTACATTTTAAATAAATTCTCATTTCAATTTCTCATTTACTTAGAATTTTTTAGAGGTGCATTTGAAAACAATCTTTAACAGTACTCTTATAATTGAATAATGAAACAAAATATCATATTTACAAACTGATAAGGGAAAAAACACAGTAATAAGAACATTATAATAATGATGGAAATGTCATAATTGAGTGGCATGTATATCTGATTATACCAAATTAATTTTTCAAGACAATTTATTGATCCAAAATTTTGATTACCACAACATTTAATCATCTTAATTTTATAATTATTGAATTAAAAACGTTTTTGTCAGTAAAAAACTAAACTTAATTCATAAAACATATTTCAGACAAATAAAAAAAAACTAACAAAGCAATATGGACTATGAAAATGTATGGCATTCTGCAGAACGAAAAATGATGCAAAATAAAACCTACACAAATTTAGTCAATTTTATATTATTACTGAGTAACTATAATTACATGAAAGTAAGGTAGACTTACTTCGTCTTTGGTTAGAGTTTCAAATTCATCAGCTAATGAGACGGCAGAATTTTGATTTACTAACGTCCTGCCTTCTTGTAGGCTATTGGCTAAAAGCTGAGCATTCAATTCCTCATTGGTTTCGAGGATTAATTTGTTTTCCTGAAAGAAAGGTAATTCCAATTTAGAAAAAAGAAAGATAGAAAAAACAATTAAATATATTACACATGCAAAAATTTGACAGTTTAACAGAAAAGATGTATTATGAATGCAATAAGTAAAATCACAGCAATGGGGAAGGGGGGGGGGAATCTTTTCTCTCCTGTTGTAATTTTTTAAAATATCTTTTTTATTTCAGCAATCTGGCTACATATATATGGTATAGAAAAGGGTATAAAACTGTTGCAATTTTATTCATAAAAATATTCAAATAATTTGATACATTGTTTAACCTTAGCATTAACTCATTAAAACCTTAGATATAATTCAGATGCAAAATTTGAGCATATGAAATTAATTATCAGTTCAATAAATATTACTTGTGTTTATCTGTCGAACCCAGTGATAGATTTCCATTTAGAAACACAAGGCAGCTGCCTAAGCCTATGAGGGGTCATAAGCAGATTTGATTAAAACATTCTTTTTCTAATTGTCAAATATTTTTGTAATTTGTAATTTCAAATCACAAAAATTATGTAAAAAAATTCTTTAAATAATAAAATATTAAATATAAATCATTTTTTATAAAGAATAATTGGCCAGTTTCTGTTTCATTACATTTTCTTTGTGATTAGAACTTGACAGATATTTATAAAACTGATCATTTTCTTCAATAATATATGATATTTGGAGAGTCAGAGGCATAATAGATAAATAAAAAACAAATTCTTATTATGAATTTAATTAACATTCTAAAATGTAAAATTAAATTGACTGTCATATTAAAAAGAGGTCTGACAATGCACATTGTCTAAAGCAAAAAAAAAAAAAAAAAAAAAAAAAAAAAATCTAAATTTGCCCAATAAATTCTGAAGTCAATCAAAGAATTCTTTTAAAAATATACCCAAAGCCATATAATATGTTCAAAATACTGCTTTCCCTTAGATGGAAATGAGTCAAACCTACTGTAGTTATGTTTATAATATCAATTCAACAGATGGCATTTGTTCCACAATTATTTAAAATTCAAATTTATCTTGGGTATAAAATAATTTCTAACATCTTTTTATTAATTGTGTAACTTGTAAGTAATAAAAGAATAATTTCTCACTATTGAAGTCATGGTAAGACCAAAGAATATTATTAGATACCTATAAATTATAAGAAGTATATAAACAAAAATGACATTATTTCATTCTGAATGTATTGAACTGTGTCTAGCTGGTACATGTCTTATTTGCTGTCAAAAAAACATTTGGAGAAAAGGTTTAAAATTGCAGAAATTATTCTAAAAATAGAATTAACTCCTAAATTTAGAGGAAAAGTTTTATTAAATACATATATTATTGTTTAAAAGTTCTGCAGCTATCTCTCCTTCAATCAATAAATTTAAAAAAAAATTTTGCATTTATAATATGTACATTATAATGTAAAACATTTTTTTTTATTTAAGGAGAGGTAAATGTGGAAATTAAATAAAAATATTTATATATTTATTCTTCATGATGTTACAGAAGAAGTTCAATTCTAATCCATTATCAAGATTTTTTTCTAAGAACTATGGTCAGCAAAACATGCAGTCTTAAAAGGGAAGAGAGATGGAAAAATTACTCGCAAGAAAAGTACTTTAGATTGGAATTCTGCAGAATTGCACAAGCATATTAAGTGTGGAAAATAAGAGCCTGTACAACTCGGAAATTAGTGTGAAGCCGAAGTTGTGAATGATTAAAAAAGAATTATTTTTAGAATGTAGATAAATTTAAATTTCATATATATTCAAAAACTAATTTCTTGAAATAATGATTTATCTATATAAAATAAGGCAATATTTAAATATAGAAAGTCGAATCTCCCTCAAATTTTATTTTATTTTTAGAATTAAGAGTTTTAACTCAGCCAGAATCCATGTTAGCATCGACACAAAATGAAAAAATTCAAGCAAAACTTACTTACGCTGTATTTAAAAATGTAATATTTTACATCAAATTCTTCCATTTAAAATTTGCAAACTATGTAATGAATATTTAAGGATTAAAAATTAAAAAATACTAAACTATTAGAAATAGGAGAACAACTACAATGAAACACTCAATGGAAAAATATAAGTTTAGTATAATTAGAAATATAAGGAGATTTTTTAGTTTTTACAAACATGCAATATAGAGAGTGACAAATTGATGCTCATCAATTTCAATTTGTGTAACAAGCATATAAGAAAATCTATACTAATGCAATGAAGCTTTTTACAGAAATCTAATGAGGATGTGTAATAAGGGTTTATCTAATTTTTCTATGTATTTTAAATCTAGTTTTTGTCATTACATCAAAAGCAATAATACAACATTGACTAATTTCAGACAAAGAATAGTCTAAGAATCATTAAAAAATATATAAAGAGAAAAGAAAGTTGGTTTATAGACAACAAACATAGGTACTATCTCATAATGGTAGCAGATAATGGCAGTAATCATACCAAATGATTGACAATTTCATGGAAGTTTATTTCACAATAGAATACTAGTTCTCCATAGGAATACTAATATGAAATGCTGTTTACCAAATTCATCCCAAGTCCTTAAGAGAAGGATGAAACAAAAAATTAAGAAACAAACTTTTATTTATGCTGCTTTTTAAAATGTAAATTTTCATATAATCCCTCTTAGATACACTAAAAATTTGAAGGTGACAGTTACACAATATCAATAGACTGAATATTAAATTTAAGATATAATTGTAAAATTTGATAAATATTTAAATAAACTTTAAAAAAATAACTGCTTTTATATAAATAATAATTCACAAAAGAATTTTTTTAAAAATAGTTAAAAACTCTCTTATTCAAGAAACCAAAAATTTTATTAACGAACTATTAAATTATTTGAAATTAATTCAACAAAGATAAATAGTTTAAAAAATGTTAATAAAAGAAAATGAATGAAAATTTAAAGATTGTCTTTTATAGCAGCAGAAATAAATTGTAAAAGATTTTGAAATAGAAAAAGGATGCTTACATCTTTGACTTTGCGGAGTTCCTGTTGGAGTTCTCGGTACTGAGCAGGCAACTCGAGGAGACTTGGGCTTCGCAAACGAGTGTCTGGTTGCATTTCGGAATGTTTTTCTAATTCTTTGGTTAGTTCTTCCAGCAACTAAAATGGAAGTACTCGAACCATTAATCAATGCAAATTTTTTATAAAATGTATAAAAACTTCACAATTATAACTTGAATTGATTAATCCTATATTATATATATATATAAACATTTTGGGTAATTATAAGTAAAAATATGAAAAATTTTCCTAGCATGATTATTTTTTAAAAAGTAAAAAGCTAGCGATACCTTTATAAAGGTAATGATAACTCTTTGCTTGCTTTGTACCAGACATCAAATACAATACAAAAAAAAAAAATTATATATCGATTTGAAAACTTTTAGATTAAGAAAGCAAAACATTCAAATAGAGAATGGATTTTAATTTCATTGTTAGTTTAACAATTATAAAAGAAAATTTAATGGAATATATACTTAAATAAAATTCAGACCTTCATAAAGTTCAATTAATTGTTTATATCATTAAACCCAGATCTAGGAAAAAAAAAAAGAATTTGAAATTCATTTTTTTACAATTAAAATATGATAGGAGATATAAACTCAATATGTATTTAAAGAATCTACTTTAAATTTTATTTAGATTTAGATACATTTATTAAAGGATTAGAATAAAATCAAATTAAAAGATAATGTTTTCATAATTTGTCGATTTTGCAAATTTAACCAACAAATGCAAGATTATGTCCACATCAATATTACAACAAATAAAAAGAATTAAATCAAAAGTGAAATGTAAGATAATATAAATTAAATAAAATTAATTAACAAATGAAAGCCCTATTTTTCTGTTAAAAAAGTAATAGTTATTCAAAATTAGAAATACTGGCTATTCCAGAATGACAGAGCTATTTACAAAAAATTTTCACATACATGCAGAAAACATAAATATTCAAGTTTAGAAAAGTTTTTTTTTCATAAGAGTTAAAACAAATTCTCGATGACCATTAGAATAAGATATAATATAAGTACAAATCATTCAAATAATAATAATAATTGATTTATCAGTAGGATCACATTAAAAAAAATATTTAATTTTGGGGAAATAATGAATAACTGATCCTTTATTTAAGACACTCAATATTTTCACAGAACAAAGGCACTGGTGGGCAAGTGCTCGTATGTATCGGATAACTCGAGAAGTGCATCAGATAACTCGATATGTATCGGATAACTGGAGAAGTGCATGTATCGGATATTATACCAACAAATATTTAATGTGCCATGTGGATCCATAATATATAATTTCCATCAAGCTCTAATGCAATCCCAATGATGGGAAGGAAGGGTGTAAAACTAGTTAGGTATCATTTTCATTTTATATTCACTATACAGGAAGTTCATTCAAAACTGCCTTCCATGCAGGCTCAATTATCTGAAAGACCCCGAGTCCCAAAAAGGAACACCAAATGCCTTACAATATTTCAATAAAATTTGATAAATATTTATAAAAGAGCTTTTTTGCTATGATTGAATAATCTTAGTGGTTATAATAAAAATGTCTAAATGGAACAATGTTAAAAAAGAAAAAAGTTTATGACGTCCTCAACTAAACTAAATCAAACTGTTTTAATATGCAAATAGACTTCATACATAAAAAAACATACTAATATGAACCCAAATCGAATTTAGTTCTTTGCATCCTTAACATTTATTAATAGAAACTAACCTTATTGTTATTAGTCCTTTCAATCTGGAACTCTTCCCTTTCTCTTCGAACTGCTTCCTGCAATCTCATATGGTCTTCTCGCAGGTTAAGCAATTCTGTTGTACACTCCAGCAGCTGTTGCTGAAGGTCATGCTTTTCCTAAGAAGAAAATAATAACTAACATGAAACTTATGCAAGTGATTTAATATGCATGGTATAAGGTTTGTAATAAACAGTATATATTTTATTTTAAATTTTTTTAAATTAAATCTGAAATACAATCCACATTACAAAAGACCTTTTAAAGAAAGAGTTTGAGCATCATGAATACTTTTTATTGAATGACAAATGTTATTTTTACAAACAAGAACCTAATTTTTCTTGGAATTATTCACAAAAATTATCATTTTGATTGGATGACCATTGATGTAAAAAACTTCTGAAATATATATTTCATTGAAATTCAAATTCCTTTCTGAACAAGCCCCCAATATTAATTATATTAGACAATTTAGAGAACTATATCATCTTCAAAGTTTGATATTAGTTCCATTAGTGTTACTTTGATGACTTCGCCAACACAACACTTTTGTACATACTATTTGAAAGACATATGAAAAGTAGAAAAATGTAACAAATGTTTGAATTGTGTTATAGTTAATATGTAAACATACAGCTCCATGCATGCATGCTAACAATAGAAAGCAGACTAAACATGTGCCAATTCGAGGGGAAAAAATTACTATAAAATTTAAAACAATATCTTTTCAACAAATTCAGTTTCATTTTCTTTCAATTTTTTTTTACAGAAAATTTAAACAGATCATTTTGAAATAAGATATTTTTATAAGCAAGTACTCCTTTGCTGCACAATTATAAGACTGGACAAAATCACTATCAATATTTAAAAAAAATTCTCTTTTATTTCAATACATGATTTATAAAGGGATTTGTATAATGTTTGTAACAAAAGGAGTTATTACGTCAAAAACATATGTCCTCGGGATTAAAATCCTCTCATATATATCAAATGGAATATGCATTGAAGATTGAAAAAAATCTTACGAAATGTATTTATCTTTTCCAAGATATTGTGTTTTATAGTAAACAGCAAAACTAATAAATTTGTTAAAAATGATTTCTAAAACCATTAAGATATCAGGACTCAGAGTTAAAAAAAACTCGTTTTCATAAAAATTTTAGCAATCAATATGTAAATAACACAAATTAATCTTAAAGAAAATACCAGCACTTATGTTTTCTTCTAAAGATATTAATCTAAAAACTGTATACATACAAAGATTATTCATATAATATATATATATATACACACACAAAAGATACATTAAAAGAAGCATATATAAAAGTTGGACTTCTAAGTAGAAAATAATTTTACTCCAAAATTCTATAGAAATCGAACGATGAAAAATTATATAATATTAATAAATCTTAATTGTAATGTAATGCCATAAAAATATTGCATGCAACACTGAACAAAATTTTTAACATTACATCTAAAAATCACAAGAATGCAAAATATAAAATTCAAAAATTTATAAAAGTAGGATGCATGAGTTTCTAAATGTAGAAATCCAAGATTTGTCTCAGTTTATATTGTTCAAAATTAACCATTTTTTAAAAATATATTTCATTAAAATATTTAAATGGTGCCAGAAAGCATGAAGATTCTTCATCAAGAACATCAGCTCATCAGATGTATGCCACATACTAAATAAAATTTTTATATGAAATAGCTATTATTTATAGACAGAGAATGTGATCTTCTGATTCTAAACAAAATTTTCGGCAAGGGATATATTTTTTCAACTGCTTATCTATTATTATAAGATGCAGAATATTAACTAATAAAACTAAATTAAGATATTCATGTTTAAAATGTTTGGTCTTATAACTTTAGTTTTTTTTTCTTTTTGCGCATTTAATGAATTTAAGGAAATTTTATAAAATCATACATCATTCAAAACCTTACCTGTTTTAGTTTTTCTACTAAGGTTTTTAATTTAAGGGATTCTTCACTCATTTCCATATATTCTTTCTGCAGAGCAAAGAGCCTGAAACAATTTTTTTTAGTCAGGAATCATATCAAAATATTACATTTAAAAGATAGCACAGAAAGGAGATTTTATTGAATAAGAGCAGCATTTAATTAGATTTTATATTGAGCGGTCCTATCACGAACAAAATCAGTTCAAAGAAGACGTTCATCATACAAATCTTTACAATGTATTTGTTAGCACTTACTTGGTAGCATATTGCTCTACTTCTTGCTTGCTTTCTCGTTCGCACCGAGTCTATAAAACAAAGATTAATGTGAGAATATTCAAATTATAAAACACATATAAATAAGCTGGAAGATTCATCATCTGGAAATCATATACTACAAATTTTAGCTTATCAAGATGACAAATATTATGAATATTCATCCTTTCCAGAGAAATATTTTTGAATAAATAATTTATCTTTAATTAAATAAATGGAATAATTAAAGACAAGTACAAACGAAGAATAAGAGCATTTTTTTTATGCATTTCAAAATTGTCTTTTTCAGAATATATATAAATGAAGTTTTTATATTTTACTGATACATTTAATTATAAATAAATTATATTTTCCATAACACAAAATCTTATACTAATAAGCAAACCCATTGTTATTGATAACTTTTAAAAATATTCAATATTATATTGAAGGTAGAGACACTTCCTTTTGTAAAAACTTTGTTATAATTTCCGTATAAAATATAAGCATGAAACGAAATCGACATTCGATATTCCTTTACTATGGTTTCTAGGAAGATTTCTAAATCGTATATAGATTATTCAATTCTAAACGCATAGATACCAATCTGAATGCCCAAGTAGTCAATCTCAAGTTATACCCTGCCTTCCGAATAACTACCTACTGTTTAACTTAGGGGGCACATGTGCCTCACAAAATATTTCGGTTCAACTGAGTAACATTAACGACCTTTTTCGAAAGATAGGAGGGCTATTTTGAGACAGCTTTTGTAATTTTGAACAGATGTCAGATGTCGAGAGTGACAACCGAGTCATTTGGACACCTCTTAGTATATAGTAAGGTTTTCTCGAACTCAGATTTAAAATCTTCCACGTCCACACATATGGTTGATCTTGGTGTCATCAGGTTTCTACATTCAGTTTCCGAAATTTAGATATTATCTCCAGGCTAATAGTATACCTAACAGTTTCACCAAAGGGGAAAAAAACCGACCAAATAAAGACTTCACATTACATAGTTAACATTTCATTGATTTAGAAACCAATATTCGAATGCTATGTTCCAGATATTATTAATGAATTGTAAGCACTGACATCAAAAAAAAATATAGAAATGTCTTACGATTTTTAAAGAAAAAAAAATTTTTTTTTCACATAAACGCTATTTATTAAAATGTTGATTCCGCATTTACAAGCAAAATATCATTGATAATTATAACGAGGATCACTAAATGTAGTGTCTTTAGCGGTACTTAGAAAATTAACAGCTATTCGTTCTATAAAATATTTTATATCCTATTATACGTATGTCTACCGTGAGGATACATATATACCATAATAAAGGGGAAAAAAATTTTTTTTTTTTTTTCCTTCTTATTTTTAAAAATATTTTACTTTCATCAATGACAAAAAGAGTTACATAAATTTACATTTGTTCTCTCTGAGTATAAAACACGTACATTTTCGTAATATTAAACTATGAAATCAGATTTTCGTAAAAATATGTGACATGACAAATTGGCATTCGGAAGAAAGATTTCCGTTCTCTCATTAGTCGTTATTCACACAAAGACGCAGTGTTGGAGGACAGCTTCGATTTCCGGCGACTTTGCTCACACATATTACAAATTTCCCCACACTTTTACATTCACTTTTTGTTACAATACTAATGTTACATATAACCGCAATCAGAGAGACAGCAGGGAAGCCTTCGAATTGCTTCCAATTCTTATAGAAAAAGTTGACCTTGCATGATTTAACGGAAGTTATATAATGAAGTGCCAATGAACTGGAAAATAAATAAAACCGGCGGGAGTGGTTCCCAAAACTTTCTCGCATATTCCCTAATGAATGCATTTATGCATCATCAACCGTACGCCACTGAAAAAAAAAGAGTTGCAGAAGACCCTATTAGAGAGCGATCATTAGCGATTTTTCGGTAATTTATCGCTGGGTAAGTTAAGACACAAGCACCAGAAAAATGAAAGTACATTTTGGACACCTTCCCCCCCCCTTCTGATTATAATCAAAATTGTATACAGAAATACAATTATAATCATAAATTGTTATACGAAATTTCATATATTTAAATCATTGCGTTTTCAGTTATTGCGGTTACATGCTTGCGAAATTATAGACAGACAACTGTACATGGATTTCACCCCAGATATAATACATATATTAATTGTTACATTTTAATTTCCAAAGTCCTTAAATCCAGATTTTATCCATCTAGCTTCCTCCGTTTTGTAGTAGACAACAAGCCAGATTTTCTATAAATGGATTTTGTTCAAAGTTTGATAGAAATCTAGGAATTTGGTGTAAATGTCCCATGCAAAATTTTACCGGTCTAGCAAGTCTCAAATGTAGAAATTCCTCAACATCTCGATTTCGATTTTTTTTAAAAATTGAAAATCATAATCTTTTCTCTTTATACATCTGTTATATGAGAAGTAAAATAATAAAAAACGTAGTCCGATGTTTCAAACAAAACAAAGCATCACGTTTGAAAATCTCCAAAAGCTAATCCCTCCACCTCATAAATGCACAAAACCAGCAAGCGATACATTGGCTACTTTTGCATTTTTCAATACAAGATTTTTAAACATAAGCTGGCTATAAAAATGCCAATGTGGGAGTTAACATTTTAAAATATAACGAAATTAATAATGACATTTTTAAAATTTTTTTTACATACATTAAATTGAGATTTATGATGAATTAGTTATATACATTCATGAAATTAAACTACATTTGACAATGATTCGAATCCATAGGTCTTCTCCAAAATTTCAAACTACTTATTAAAATGTATCATGAGAATCATTCAATAACAATATGATGATTTTGTTTTAGTTATATCATCCGTTCCACTATGAACAATTGAGAGGTATTTTGAACCATGGTCATATAATCAGAACGAATGCCACAATAGGCACCCCATCCTCTATACTTCCACTCCTCTCTAAAGTGAGGACGAATGACCCTTATACATCATTTCGAGCCCATAATCTTCCAATACCAAAAATGAGATCTCTATAAATCTTCGAGGTCCAATTGACGTCTGAAATTTTATTCATATTAGGACAGTTGGTGTTCAACTTTAAAAACAAGTCAAATTATTTTTTTCCACATGTTTGTAAATATATATCGCCGATATTTTTAAGTCAAAAAAGTTTTTAGTATAGCGCAATGAATAAGACTACTAAGTCTAATCCATAGCATTTAACTTCACGGTTCATTTCAAAGGAGAAGATATTTAAGCTGATGATCCCGAAAGAATAATTAAATAAATAAATAATAATAAAACCACTGTTTCTGTTTTTACTCACCATAATCTCCTTGAATTTCTGTTGCTCAGTTTCTATTCGCTCCTCACTTCGGATTTCGAGTTCCCTGAGCTGTTCCTCCAGAGAATGAATCCTGAAAAACAATAAGAACCAATAAGCAAATATGCACGGTGCTTTGAAGATGCAGATAACCGACGCATAATCATAAATAGGAACATATTTATACGTTGTTTTATTTCACACCAGACTGTTGATAGAAGATTTGGCGATAAAAACGGAATAGGTAGAACAAAATAGATACTCCACCATGTTCTAGTGATTTTGAAATTTAGCCTTCGTCCTAATGAAGTAACATTTCTTACTTCCCTCACATCTTCTTCAATAATAATTTCAACTCGTAAAACTTTATTTAATGCTTTTTTTATAAATAATTCTTAAGATGAATTAAAAACATTGTTTACAGAATCTCAACAGGCTGGATTCGATTACGTTACTAAATAGAGCCAGCTTTAGAGCTAGAACTTAGTCACACTATCTACATAGAATAAACAGATTATTCTTGACAACTTTAACAACTCAATTTGCGTTCAGTTTACAAATAATATCTTTACTTATGTTCCATTCGAGGGGAAAAAAACTGCCACAAATTTAATTTTATGACACATACGGGTTAGAAGTATGTATCCTATAAGTTAGTAAGTTAAGTATGTAAGTAACTATAAGTAAGTTTAAAATACTGGTTAGAAGTTTTTAATCAATAACTATGCTCAGATATGTAAATTTAATTTTAATATATTAATTCTATATTAACGCTTTGCGTACATTTGACATGTCAAAACGTTCCGTATTTGTTTAAATTTATGTTTCAATTTTTTTGTAATTTTAATTGGCTTAAGTTATCTCAATATCATCTAGCAGTATATATTCTAAATAATAAGAAATAAATGAATTCTTACACGTAAAAGCTACTACCTTCATATGTTCAAAAAATTACATGCGCTTCAAATACCAAAATCGCTTTAAATAAAAGTGTAGTCAAAGGGTTAAAGATAAGGACTGTAAATTGAAATCCTATGACTATATATGCAGAACCACAAAAAGGCGATGTTGACATTGTTCAGCATCTTTTTTTTTTCTTTTTTTCCGAACTAAAAGGGCTATAAAGGACACTGACCCTTTGTATTTCTCTAACAGACTGTTTTCAAGTCGCATTATTCTTATCCTTTCAGAAAACATGACATGGGCGAGGAAAAATTCAGAGGCTTTTTCAGGGCATATTCGTTAATACGAAATTTGACATGGGACTAACAAAGCAACCTTCTTGTCAGCAAGTGAATGACAATGTAACAATCAACTGTTGACAAGCATTCTGGGCCACACCTATCGGTAACATCCATTCAACGAATCTTGCGTTGAAAACAAGAGATCACTGATGGCTTCAATGAATCAATTTCAAAGTAGAGATAGCAAGATAATATTCCAGTAAAACAAACTAAAGTCTGTATTTTATTGGAATCTAAAGTCAATTTTCACAAAATTAAAAGTCAATAAATGTTTTTCCAACAAACAGAATGAACAGCTAATGATATTTAATTCCCGATAAAGTCGAAGAAATTTGGATATTACTTGGTTCGATAACAATAATCTTGATTTAAAAACAGGATTTATTCAACACGCTGCACATCCATTTTTTTAAAAACGAGAAAACAATGGTAATCCTTTAGTCAAATTCTTCTGTGTGTTAGGAAGCAAAATCTTCCCGTCACTCAAGGAATTTCTCTAAGGTTTTATGAATTAATATTAATCCTGGCAAATTTACTTTCTGATTATCGTTAACTACGTTTCAGATTCATCTTTTGTTTCTTAGTTTATACGCACATTTTCAAATGAAGCGAAGAGGAAAAAAAGTTTAGAAATAAAGATCAGATTAATTTAATGACCATTTAATAATTAAATTATTGTTAAGTTGATTTGATCATACAAAATGCTGTCACAGAATTGTCGTATCTTTAAAAATTTGAATTAAAATTAAATACTTTACAGATATTATAAATCCATACAAAATTTTTGAATTCCATCATATCTTAAATTTCAAAAATTATGGATGAATCAAAACAAATTGAATTAAATTAAGTAATTAAAAAACTGAGCACTTAAATGATCAGAATATTAAAAAATTATGAAATGTCACAGAAATATTAATATATAATTTTGTCCTTAGTTTAAACGAATTTATATACTTTTGTTAAAGACTATCGTATAAGACAGTATGCTGCACATTAAATCAAGAGCGGATAAAATATTTTTCTGTTGATTTGGTGCGGAAAAGAAGAATGCGTGGCAGCTCAGGTGTTGTTCTTGTCATCTGATCACGATTCCAAATTACGAGATTGTCTCAAAACAATCCTTCTGCTGTTTCGATATGGAAAGTAAATATAACAAAGTTAAATTTATACATCAACTTAAAAAGAGAAGGAATTTAAATGTAAAAAAAAGTCTTCAAAAATTTGACGAATCTCCAAGTTTCAAAACCTATCCTCCCTCCATGATGTCAAGAATCTCGTTTTTTGAAAGGAATTAAGATTAATTGTCATCAGGTTACCTACAAAAAGAAAGTAATCAACTTTAGGGACAAATTTGGTTTACACCAAAACCAAATTTGATCAAATTATAAAGATATATCTACAGGAAATTGCTCATCAACCAACCCGCATGCATATGCACACGATAATTCACAAAACACACTGAGTAGACGGAAGAAATTTGATATTCACTCTAAGCAGCAGAACTGAGGATCTGAACCTAATTTCGGTTAAAAGAAAGAGGCAGAAAATGTACATTCGAATTTCTTCACTAAGTTTAACTCAAAAGCGCTATACTTTGTACGTAGAAGAGAAAGTCGAAAGGAGAAAAATCTCATTGTTTTTCATGTATATATTCTTGTTATAGCTACAGAAAAGTTTTTATAAAAAACATGGAGAGCATCTGGGAAAATATTAATTATAATACATTACCATCAATAGCAAACTAATATAAAAACAAAAACAGTATTTATTACAAGTCTCGTAAAAAATAACCACCTGCCTTGGGAAATATCGTACTGTAGGGATAAGCAAAACGGCCCGTGCACGTGGAAAATAGAAATGCACACAAACAGAGGTGCATTGTCGTGGCACCTAATAATGGCGGGTCACGACGAATTCCATTCTCGGTGTAATGACACCCATCAGTGAAGAAACGGAGCAATAAAGAAGAAATAACGACTTGCTTCGAAAAGCATTTGGGAGCTCTTTGCTCCAACCGTGACTCAACTCAGAAAAAAAAAATGAAATTGCTTTTCTCAGAAGAAAAAAAAACCTGACTGTACAAAGAAAAGCCTATTTTTGAGATAAAAAAAGAATTTTAAATCTGAAAGGAATGAAAAATATCTATTTCAAAAACACTTCTTAAAAGCAATCTATTTTTAGAATTGGAATTGCATTCTTCTTTTTTTTTTATTATTATTATTTCTTGAGTTCAAATAAATTTAAAACCATTTTCTCTCTCTTGAAAAATCAAGCTGTTTCATAGATGATCAAAAGATTGAAAACGAGACGCATAAATCGTCATACGGTTGCCATCGCAATAGTTTTTATATGTATATATAAAAAAAAAAACGGCGAAAATCGTGACTAGTTTAGTTATATTAACGTCCCGTTTGAAGCAACACTTGGGCTATTTTGGGGCGGACCTCGTAATGTTGAACCGCGGTCAGATGACGAGGACGACACCTGAGCTGGCACCCCCCCTCTCCACGCCACACCACACCAGCGGGAGGACGTTTGGTCAGGACAGATTTAACGTGCAACAGACCCCCTTACACGATGGTTCTTCGGTGGAATCGGGTCTCGAACCCGAAACCTTTCGGTTCCGAAGCCAAAACCTTACCACCAGGCCACCGCGGCCGTGAAAATCCTGAAGGATGCAATTAACAATTTAGACATTCAGCTTCCGGCTTCGCAAAATAGAATGGTCTCAAAACGCGCAAGAATTAGAATTTTTCGGAACCTTTTATTTATTCTAAAAAACTCCAGCAAATGAAAATGAATTGCTCTGACATTGGTGATGACAAATGTCAAATTAAATAATCAGACTATGTATGTTGGCTTAAAAAAAGGCTTTTGCTTAATGCTTTTTAAATGTATTATTACTTAACTTCTATTTTTGCGACAATAACAATTCATTAAATATATAATTATATCTTTAAGAAGATATTTAATTAATTCGTACTGTAACAGATACTAATTATTATATAAATGCATCTTAAGTAGATGACAATTTATATTAAAATTCTTTAATTATGTCTGATCTCACTGACTCGTTTCATTTTGAAATGAGTTGAAAAAAATTCACTGGCCTTCGGAAATAAATTAGTATTTTACATAATTTTAAAGGTACAGCAGCATTTCAACTAAAATTATATTGTAAAAACAATTAATTTTTACAAATAACAATAAATTGCTAAATGCATTTTCAAAAGAATAATTTCTTATATGCTTAAATAATTCCGAAAAGAATTTTTTTTAGCTCGATTACTTTTAATCTTTGAATACAGTAAAGCCAGAAGAAATAAAACATTAAAAGAAATAATGGAAAGTTCATGTAACAATATATTTTACAATAATCGAGAATGAATTATTTGACATGTGCTGTGTAACATTCCCCGTTTCTCTGTACTGATAAGACATTTACAGCCAGCTGTGTCGTCGCTGTTACGTACTAAACTCCTCGAGATAGCCAGATGGATATTTTCACCTGGGTGGTCTCGCATTTGTTCATTAGCGACTACAGTGAAAGACCACATGTCGGAATTCCTCGTACAAGAGATATTGATGGTACCTTCAAAGAGAAAGGGGTGTCCAAACATCTGGATGCTAAATTGTGAAAGGACTATGATAACTCCGTGTTCCAGAATAGTCAGTTATGAAAGGTGCATCATTAAAAGGACCTTCCCACGACCTACTGGTGCCCCTGAGCATATTGCTGAACCTCGATTGGCCGAAAGAGAGCTCAAATGACCAATGTAAATTAAGAGGCGGAGATTGTCGCCAAAATAAAGTGAGGATATTTTTTTTTAGGGAAGAGGAGAAGAAACGAATTGCAGACAGACTGTTGGACTACGCTCACGAGTTCGGAATCCGAGAACTACCCCTGATGTGGTCGTGTTGTCTAACAACCTATTAGTTCTCTGTGGCGTTGCTTCTCCGTATTGATGGAGAACTGAGTTTCAAGATAAACCTTCGACTTCGACTGTTGTGTCTCCTATTACAGGTGTAAATAACTATTTATTTAACCAAGATTAGAACAAGTTGTTCTTTTGTATATATAGGGCTGTAAAATAAAGAATTGTCTGGAAATTCTGCTTCGTTATTTGATCAGTCTAGATCAAGACATTACAGCTGCAATAAGGCAGCCAAAGCTCTTTTGATATATGGTTTTGAAGGATAGTATAAGATGAACCATATCACTAAATCTTCTTATTTTAATTTGCCATTTGTATCTATATGATAAACACGAAATTATTGGATTACATCACTTTCTTTACGTATAAAACGACAACAATCGAACCTAGACCTTCTCTTCCAAGTCGACGGGAGCTATTCCGCCTCAGCTTAAATGAACTCAGTCGAAAAATCCGAATTTTCCAAATCTGCAGTGCTTTACAAATAAAGCAATTATAAAATCCCATGGCTAAATAAATTTTTAAGTAACAATGCGCAGTTGTGTACCAAAAGAAAGTAGCGCTTGTAGCGCAATATGAATTTTTTCGCCACTAATAATCAGAGATTTCCAAGTGCAAACGGCGTACATTACTATTATTTTGCTTTTTTTTCTCATTTTTTTTCTTTATAAATTATTTTTAACGTACTAATTTTTATCTTCCTGGCGTCCCTTGAAACCATCGCATTTACCCCGTTCCCAAGGAATGTTTTACTACTGACAGGAAAGTTTTAAAATACTAGTATCCAGTAAAACTTTTTCTATTATGGCGCTTGCGGGCCGTTCCTTTTTGATATGCTAATGAAAATTTAATCCAAAATACGATAAGCCAGTCACTTTAATCGCATCATATAATGACATATTTCACAATGAAATTTCAAAATCATTTTAGCATTATATAATTATACCTATAATTTCAGAACTAAATAGTAATAATTATTATTTAATAAAACTTAAAACATGTAAAAAAATTTCAAAATTAGAGCTATACTTTTATTTAACGTAATAAATATTACAGCACCTTTATTGGAACAATTTTCTTGATAAGCTATAAGACATTTCTTCTTTCTTAAAATTTTCTCCACATAAGCATAACAAATGTACGATACATTTCGTTAGTTATTCTAAGAGATATTTTAGATTACTTTATTAAACTGAGAGAGAATTAAAATAATTATTTTTATTGAAAAAGACCCTATTTCCCCCCTTCTTTTTAGGAAAGTTTACGAAGAACCACCTAAATTTTAATTATGTTTCGAAAAAAAAAAACCCATTTTAATTTCGATTGTTGAGATGTCTGTTTTTTTATTTTAATTTATACAATTAAAAAAATTTTTTCAATGGTTTTAGGCAAACCATTAACGAAAACTTGCAACGTTACATATATTAAAAAATATATTTAAATTAATAATATTGATTAAGACCAAGGTAAAACGCCATGTTAATAAGAACGAACATGCTGAAAAAAAATTGCACGATTTCAGCTTTTATAAAATTTGTAGCATTACATAAGTTATAAAATGAGGCGGATAACAGTGAAATATCTATTCGTAAGACTTGGAAGGAACAAAACGCTACAAGGATATAAAAAGATTAAAAGTCGAGAACAGAAATGCAAATACGCCATATTTATATATATGCAAAGAATGCATGCGTGTGACATTGTCAATTCCGATGCAGATCTTTCGCAATCCAACAAATGACCTTGTCTCTGGAAACCTGGACGTAAAGAAACATCCAACAAAGTGAAGGACGACTTTAAATAAATTGAAAAGCGGAATTTAATTTTCGTTGAATCTTGAAATTTCACAGGAGAAAAAGAAAAGTCAATAGAGAGAAAGATGTACAAATCCAATGGAACGTAAGAAATCATGCTAAAGAAACTTCGGCTGTTAATGCAGCTAAATAAATGTTAAAGTATGATTCACACAATTTTGTTAACACCTTACGACATCCCCATAAGGTTCTTAATTTAAGTGTGCTTTCGTTTTAAGTTAGATTAGCGATCGTTTTGAAGCAATACTAGGGCTATTTTGAGATGGACTTCTTAATTTTAAATTATGATCAGACGTCGAGAGCGACACTTGAATTGAAGGGCAATTGGCCTCGACGGATTTAGCGTGCACTAGATCCTCTTGCACATCGGCCCTGTGGTGGAATGGGGTATCGAATTTGGAATCCTTCGATCCGAAGCCGATACACTGTCACCTGCCTAATTTTTGGCCTTAAGATTTTGGTAGTAAAAAGCATACTGAATGGCAGAAATCACACTACAATCAATTAATTGTCTTTTATGAACTTAACACCAAAAATGGCATTTGACTACAAGAAACAAATGACTAATAATAACAAGTGTTGAATAACAATAAATGAATAAATAACAATAAATGTCGTAGCAATTTTTTAAAACTTGATAATAGCCTTAGTGTTAGTAACATAATAAATATTAAATACGAAACTTTTTAGCTCACAAAAAATAAATACATGAGAAGTAATTAACATACAAAAAGAGCAAAATAAATAATTTTATCCCTAATATTAAATTAAAAGAACTTGTCAAAAAAATTGCAAATCTGATAAATTGTATTCGGAAGGAGGAAAAGAAAAATTTTACATCCAGCTATCAATTGTTAACGTTAAATTTACATAGCTGTTATTAAATTAGTTAAAAATATATCAAACAATTAACTTAAGCAAAGACATCGTGCTTACTGGAGGAGAGGAGCAAAATCCAGACCGTGTTGGGATAGGTCAGTAACATTAATTTGAATCGTAGAAGTAAACAGTTTTATAAAATAATATATAAAACTGTTTACATTCATAAAGACCCGTTATATTATTGCAGCATTTTAATCGGATTATAATATTAACACATTTCTACTTAATTTTATTCTATTTTCATTTTTTATACTAATTTCATAATACTAATAATTTTTAAAAAATAACTAGACGAACCTTAAGACAGGTAGGTATACGCCTTTTGTTTGGTTTCGATCAGATTTAGATTTAAAAAAAAAAAAAAAAAAAAAAAAAAACACCATGAGTCCAAGGACAGGTCACGCTTCAAAAATTAGGTCTGGTTAAGGCTTTAATTCTTTAAACTTTAATTAAACCGGATTTTTGCCTCTCTATTATATTATGAAATTGAAATTAATCAAAAACAAACAAAGAAACTAATTCAGCTTATATTCAGTAAAAGAATGAGCTCTAAAAATTCGAGTTCTTTCCACAATAATTGGACTGGACAGATGTGTTATTTGCTCATGAGATTCGTATAATGTGCTAAGATATTTGGATGACATGACAACATTTCAATGACTAAACTCTGCTGCAATGGATTGTTAAGACGATTAAGCTGTTTTGAAGAAACTCGAGGTCTATTCTGGAACAAAGCCGCCATTTTGATTAGATGACATCTGTGTCAGATACTGCCCTTACCATGATTTTGATGCGCGGGCTGTTCCATCAGAACCAGCAAATCGGTTCTTATGATGCTGATAATGTGCCAGGAATTTAACTTTGTCGTAAATACCAAACATTAAAGAGACCTTTAAAACTTTAATGGTTGTGCGTTTATGTAGTCAAATATCCCCAGGAACAAGCTATATTTTTAAAGAAATAATAATAATAATAATGTTATGTAAATTTACGAAATAATTCAACATGTGATCTTCATCGGTAGCATCACACGTTGTGAGAGCGGATATTAATAGTTGGTTTGACTGCAGCACACGTTATGTGAGCGGACGCTAACAGTTATTCCGGCTATAATACACATGTTGTATGAGCGTTCATTAAGGTACTAACATACCGCATAATTATAGAGACGCTTTTAATTCTTGGTAGTTCAAAATTACATAAACTTTGATTAGGATTCAAGACCACGAGCTTGGACATATGTTGCCTACAACTTCACTCCTACACCATTCTTTTGGGTCGAACGTGGTAACGATAAGCAATGACTCTTTAAGTCAACGAAAATGCTACATCGTTTCTTTCCCACAGAATTTAGGGGCGTCACAGGATATGAAGAAGCATTATCATCATTTCGGAGAAGGAAGACAATACCTTTCACACTCAAAATACTCGTTAGATATCTCTTAAATCATCACAAATAGCCATTTTTTACAATGAATGACTAAGCATTCGCAATCCATCAAGTGTGGAGAAGTAGATTTAAAGTAAAGGAGCACCGATGGGAGAGGAAATGATAGTTCTGTTTCAATTGCTTAACATCTTGATTATGTTATTCTTTTATAGAAGGAGCTGTGTTCTTGCCAAATCACTGCTCGATGATAAATTGTATGAATCAGTTTACTATGAAAGTGTAGGTCATGCCTCAAAAAAGGACGAAATTTCTCTCAAAGCCTTCGACGTTAGTAAGGAAATAAGCAGCTAACTTTTCATTATTTATTAATCCTCCATTTTCCGATATATCACCCAACTTTGGAAAAAATCACCAAGGGGTTCCGAATGCAAAAAGTTAATTCCTTGCAACATAGGTTTGAAAAGGAATAAATCATATAATACAATTCACTCTTTTTATCTTAAATAATGAACAAAATAGCTAATACATAATAAACATCTGTAGTCACAAAATTCCACACCAATTTTGATGTATCTAAGTCATTGCGTTTTTGACTAACAGCGTTTACATGTTTCTGAAACTACAGACAAACAAACAATTAGCCCGTGGTTGGATTTCGCTCAAATTTTGCAAGCACAATCTAGATGTTAAATATGTGTAGCGAATTTTATCTATCTAATTCTCTTTGCTCTGTAATTATCGTGTTAATTTATATTCGAACAGCCGGAGAGACTGATTTTAATATTTAATCCAAAATTTGATGGTACATCGCTCTGTAGGGGGTCCCTTGTACGAAGTACTTAAAGAAATCTTATTGTATTTTTTTAAAAAAGGAAAAAGCTATTCGGGAGATAGTAGATGCGATAAATGTGATCCTAAGATTAAAAAAATAAAAATTCATGAATGAAGGCAAGCGTCTATAAGTATTTCCCCTTTCAGCAGAATCACAAGTTCATAACCCTTTGCAAAGCAAAGAACTTCGCAATGTGTTCAAATACGATTTATCTTAAGATAAATCAATCCGATTACGCGTTGGATAAGCAAATGTTTGCAAACATGCTCGATGCTTTCAATTGAGAGTATGAAAAGCGACAAGAGGAAAGTAATCAGACTTAACAACTGGCTTCAGTGTGCAGCAAATAACCGCGATTGAGAATGCCACTCAAAATTCGCGTTTCCTAGAAATAAATTATTCAGTATTTTTTGCGACACGTTGCAATAGTCAAGAGTCAATTGTTCTGACTCGGGAGTAAAATGATACGAGGAAACCATCCGCTATTTTTAGAAGTAGGGGGAGTGATATAAATTCTCCTCTTTCCAACTTTTTTTGTATTTTTATTTTTGTTGCTACTGTTTCGTTATTTGAACTGAATTTTGAAATCAAATAAATCGTCGAAGAGGAAGTCTGGTGTTCTGAAATTAGTTTATCCGAATATAACCGATATTTTGAACAGCTCTCCTTTAAAAAAAAAAAAAAAAAATTCTTTTTCGATTATTGTGTAATTTTTGGAAATAATTATTTACATTTGATACTTTTATTTTTAAAAGTGAAACAGTCTACATGTTTTAGAACAAAAATAAACAGTGGATATGTATCAAAGGCAGTAAAATCGGAAATAACAAGATACCACTTCCAAGATGATGCTTCAGTCTTTTATTTTTTTAATAGATTCTTTCCCTTTTTGAATTATGTCATTTAGGGTTTTATTATCATTTAAAAAAAAGAAACAAAATTTGAATCTCTTTTGCTATACATTCGAGCTACCTGATAGATATACAACAATGCAGAAGTATTAGTTAAGAAAATCGACGTCTAAAGCCCTATTGTGCGATTCCTTATCCGGCCTTATTGCAACTTCGAGCTGGAGAATGTGAAATTTGATTAACCAGTATATAAAAATTTCCAAGAAAGTTTATTATTGGAGCCAAAGGAACAATAAATGATCTTTCCCTGCTGAGAATTCATACTTCTATAATATCTTGATTATGCTTCTGTTGTCTTTCAATAATTAGTCCGATTTTTCGATTCTTAGCAGCCGGTCATTTTATCAAAAAGCGTGCTTGATCGGTTCCCTTTTCGAAACTAAGCTAAATTTTAGAGTATTACATTAGATAAATGTCTGCAATTAATAAAAGCTTCCATCTTTAGAGACGTTACTCCTTAAAACTGGAGTGGGATTAGCATTCTGGCTAATTAACAGTATAATGAGGGAAAAAGTTAACTAATTATCTTCAATATGATAAAATCCACGGATAATGTCATAATGAAAACCATTTTGTCACTCTATTAATGGACATTAAGCATTGTTGTTGACGGCACACAGTAGCACAAGCGAAACGATATACAATCGATAAAATGGATATTTTATAAATAGTAAATCTGCATGATAAAAACAGTATTGAAATAAATATTACAGAATTGTCTTTATAGCAGAAAGAATCATACACACAGTAAGACAATTTTTTTTTTCATTAAGAGTAAAAAGAGATATAAAAACAGAATAAATAACGTAAAAACAACTATGTTCATACTCACATAATACTTTAAAAAAATAGTTCGCATTGACAAATACAGCAGCTCATGCCCAACACAAAATGAAGATTCAAAGAGTAAGATCTAATACTACAACTCTTCAAAGATTATGCAGAAGTAAAAATGAATTTCGTTAAAGGAAAAGAATAAAGATTATTTTCGAAAGATCGAAGAGATTAATAGCGCAATAAGGAAATGAAAAATAAAGGACAAGAAAGCGACTTATACATACTAATTTATGCGAAAACACTGTTTCTTTTCAAGCTCTCTGCAAAGAAGTTAAAATAGTACTGTTTAGCAATAGTGGAATGAATATCACCTTCAGAATACTTAGCAGATCAAAACTGTTCATTGGATTTTCTTCTCAAAAATGTTGACATGATTTTAAGAAAGCGAAAACTTAATATTGCATCTGAAGTTACGAGAAACACATGGACGATTTTACTTCTTTCACCAGGTGCGTTGACAACATGCGGTAGAAACCACGTGTTTCCTCTTTTGTTTATCATTTGGCGTTTATAGGAAACAGTTTCCTTACATCAGACCCCGAAGAACTCCGCTTCAAAATTAGAATGTAACTTTATAATATTGACTATAAATGTAATAAATGATAGTTAATACCCCCAAATTTTCTGCGAAATCTAAACTAAACCGTTTATTTCCTTTAGATTGTTTTAAGTAAAATTTATATTAAATTTAATTATGAATAAAAACAATACAAGTAAAAAACGTTAAAACTTGATTTATGATAGAATGTTTAGCATTATTACCCATAGTTACTTTAATTTTTGCAATCAAATGTAAGTTTTATTTATAAAATTACAAAGACAAGCTGAATTGTAAATCAAAGAAATTAAGCCCCCCCCCCCGGTGAGGTGATCGTTTTTAAAAATTAAAACTTAGAAAACTTTTTTTATTGAAAGAAAAAATAAAAATAACTGAAAATAAAGGCAAATTCTTAAAAATAGGGGGGGGGGTTAAATTAACAATGGTTAACTATGGGCTACCATTCATTGTCTCAGCCAAAGGGGGTGGGGCACTTCTGAGAAAGCGGTTGTTTGGAAGACCGTATTTTGCTGCGAGTGGCGCATATTATTTTCTTTAAGCCTAAATTTATTATTCATAGCAAAATGAAAGCATTTGTCTATTAATCTGAGCGCCACATTTTGGGTTGGCACCACTAATGGTTATCAGCTACTAACATTTTTGTGCCATTTAAACATGTCACATAAATAAAATTGTTTTCTGTCGTCTTTCAAAAACAAGTCAACAACAGGAATTTAAATTTTCATGACATAGTCGAGGTCTTTTATTCTATAATTTTAGCTTAAGAGTGAAAACGGAAGGCCACAGCATGCACTGATCAACAGCCATCGACAAGAGATCCCAGAGCTGTTTGCCACTGGACCACGTCGTTGCCCAGAAAATCGGCAACAATCAACAGAAAAGTGGAGCTCGTTTACGTACCCATGAGGTCGGTCGATTGACAACGCTGCTGCTACATATCGTCTAGTCAAGGTCTCGACTCCATCGTCCCAAAAGTCTCCAGGAAAATGCACACACTTTGTCTCTATTAATAAGCGGCTCTGTTTTGATTGCGCTGCGTGTTCTCACAAGACGAGGACACGTTTGACAGGAGTTCCAAATCCCGCCACTCGCTCATAGGTTCTACCTCTACACGCGGGCAAATGGATCGTGTCGTGACGTCACACACCCCGAGAGAACGCACCCTGGCGGAACGAGTGAGTCACAGGGAAAAAAATAAGTAATAGGAAGAGTCGGGGATTCTCCTCTTTCAACAGCTGAGACGCGCGCCTTACTCTTATCTTTTTTGTTCGTTCTTATCCGTTTTTTTTTTTCTTTTTTTCCCTGCTTCCCGGTTATACAGTGTGTTTGCTACAGTGTAGAGCAATGTTTATGTTTCCTCCAACAGATGACGTCTGCACGAAAGGGGAAAAATTGTGTTATACCAGTTAAAAAAATAGTAATAATTAAAATGACATAACAAGGGTAAATGATGCCAAATAGCATTTTTCCCCTTTATCTTTTGGTCTTCAAGGACCAGATTAAACTTTGCGTAGGCCTTAATCCATGTAAGATTGCTCCTCTTTTTGTTATTGATTTTAAATTTAACATCTATAAAAATGCAGTTTTTATTTACTAAATGTCAAGAAAAACACTGAAATAAAAAATTAATTGGGAGTTACACTTAAGAGAGTATATTTCAACCATCTCGAGTATAAAAAATAATTTTAAACAAATTACAAACGCGATCGTAACAATCTATAAAAATTTTGGTAGGTTACTGATTATTGGTCACTAAGTTAATTAAAAAGAATGAAAAAAAAAAAAAAAAGACTACATAAATCTCCAATTGTGTGAACGAGAAAACACGAAAAAACGACAGCGTTCTAAAATTTAAGTGATACTTGAATAAGTTCGAGAACACGGCTCTAAATCAAATGGAAGCATGAACTTAGAAAATACAGCCAACAGATCGATTAAAGGGTCCTCTCTAAACCCACGGGATCTATTTCATCTGTCTAATAACTCGGTCAAATTTAAAAAAATAAATAAATAAAAGTGTTATATGCAAATTTTGTACGATTACTACTGAAAAGAAACTGACCCTTAGTGCATTTATATTTTTCTTTAGCGAAAACTGCTGAATTTTGAGGATAGGGAATATAATATATATGGAATGGGATACCCAGTAAATATTTTTTTTTTAATTTTATGGTTTGGCATAGCATTTTTTTCAATGTACGGGGGAAAAATCGAAAAATAATGTATAAACCATTTTGTATTGAAAATCGCTTATTATGCTTACATCAAGTTAAAATGTTAATAAAATGATAAAATTGAATCGGTTAAATGTTATTCACAGTTATATTATTCGAAATGACGAAATATGACGTTTTCAATGCTATAATATTAATAAAAACTGCTCTTCAAATATTTTAAACATTTTCAAGACAGCAACTATATATTTTTTTCCTTTCTGTATTTTCTTTGACATTTTTATCTTTCTGTATTTGATGGGTTTGATAAGATAGAAAACAAATTTGGCTAGTTTTCCCGATCTTATTACAATTTCTGGCCTACACTTAAAGAAACTCGCTGCAAAGCCCTACTGGTCTCCGGAGATCCAGTTAACCAACTTATAACCACACCTTATTCTATTAGTGTTTTCAAGCTTTCCCTTTCCTCTCTATGTCCCTAAATATTCATTGACTGGAGACCTTCACATGATGCCAACGAGGAATGTACAGAGAAGCAAGGTTTTGAAATTCATTTCAATAAAATAGGGCGATATACTTTGGAAAAATATTTTGATTATATGAAATGGACTTCATTTAATTTCTACCAAACTAAAACGGGGCTTCCTGAACTTTACCCTAGCGCAATTTTGATTCGTCCAGAAACCCACAACCCCATCGATGTAGGTAGAATTTTCTTTGCAAAAAATTGCTGATTCATTAATGACATATAAAAAATTATTAGTATTTCATGTTACAAATGCTTTCATATTATTAGTATCTTAACAATTTTTTTAAATATCTAAATGACTTCATTATTTTAGTTAGGTAAAATTTTACAGTCGAATGGAAAACAACCGATGCTCAAGTATTTGTGATTAAAAAAAAAAAAAAAAAAATTAAGTATACGATCCTTTTCTTGGAGAAAACAAATCTTAATCGGTCAACAGTAAATAAAAATATTCAGCCGCATTCAAGTTAATGTACAGCAAGAAACATGTATACAAAAAACATTTTTAATACAGATGACACATTAATTAATTTTTTTTCTCTAGTTTGGAAATTGTTTTTGTAATGCTCGAACAACTACGAGTTTTTATTTTGCAATTGTTTCAAGTTGGGTATAATGACTTAAATTTATATCAGTGAATTTAAGGCCAAACAACATCTTACCAGTACGATTCACAATTAAAGTGGAAAGTGTTACTATCATTATATAATCGAAAAGTACGAGGCTGGTGTCATTAAGGTGAAAAGGATATAAGCATTATCTAGTAACAGACTATTTTGACATATTAATATCAAGTCACGAAGGGCTATTTGGGAGTGAGAACTCAAGATTCACCTGAATAGCAATCATGTCCACATTTCCCCAATATGATGATATTTCAATCAGGATGACACATTTAACATGAATCGAAAGCAAAAGCAAAAATTTTCAATGGAACCGGGTGATTAACCAATAATCCTCCAATACCAGGCTGCCGTGGCCCCAATAATTTCAAAAACAAAACCTCAGACCACAACAAAAAGAACTTAGGATTTAGTTTCTTTCTTTCTTTCTTTTTTTTTTTTTTTGAAATACCTCGGCGCAATACTTAAGTGTTGAAAGTTTTAACGACTGTTTGCCCTCTTAAAGTTTTACGACACATTCGCATAAGCGGATCATGTCATAGTTATAAGAATCTTTTTTTTTTCAATTAACTTTACCGCAGTGACTGATCTTTTGGAAACTTTCTCTGGGGTACACTCTCGGGAGTCAACGAACCAGAAGTGACAGGATACGAGGAACTTGTGCTCTTGAGTAACCAAGAGTCGGAACAAGCAAAACATTCAATGCTGGCAGAGAACCCATGTGACACGTTTCCTTCCGAGAGAGGGAGGAAACAACATTTTGAGGAGTGAAGAAAGAGAAGGCGGAATAAGCAAACAAGATTTGAAACATATCGCCAAAAGCAGCTCTTCGCTAAAGTGAGATTCATTCTGTTAAGATTTATGTAACATTTGAAATGACACATTGCTATTCATGAATAATAATTTTTAAAATAATCGTTTAAAGGCAATAAGCCGTTTTAATCGCATATTAGTCTGCTTCATGATATTGTGTTATGTTATTTATTCGCTATTCTTTTTATTGAAAAACACCAATGACTGTTAAAAAATAAATAAAATAATACTACCTTGAAATGATTATGCATTATGGGGAAATTTTATGAGAAAATCCAGATTTGTATCCAATTGTCAGTATTTTTTAAAAAGCAAATTATATATAAATATGCAAAAAGAATCCATAAAACCATCGCTTATCACTGTTATTATACGATCTCAAAAAAGGAAAATTTTTTTTCTAAAGATTTCATTTTACTAATGCTGATAATGTGACACTCGCGAGAAAGTGTCAACAGCGGACAATGTGACACTTTGAGAAAGTTACAACGGCGCATATAAATTATTTTAGCGATATCATAATTTCCTTTCACAATTCAATTTGGACTTGAAATCCACAACACTGGAGAATCTGGAGAACACAACTGCAGATAACAAGATTAACTGATTCTCCATCTCAAGCGTTAATAACATCAACCTTCTCTTTCAATTAAATCGAGTCTCGCCGAGTATCCACCATGAATCATTCAGCTAATGAAATCAACAACTCAGATAAACCTCGAAGCGAAATCGAATGTTACCGACCCATTGTCCCAGTTACGCCTCTGTTTTCAACCCTCAAGAATGAATAATAATATACCTAATAAAAACAATCGTCTGGAAGCCTGCAGGTTCGATTCCTTTTTCATTTTCCTGCACAGCACGGTTGTAGGCAAAATCGACAGAAACCTACGCTTCATCTGTACTTGAAACATCTGACCGATATTGCAATCATAAAACGTAGGTGCATCAAGACATGCCTACTAATCATCCACCCAGGGACAAGACGGCGATTTTCGAATGTCTTCACCTGTTTATGCCGTTCGAAAGCCGCAGGGGAGGGGGTATCAATAAAAAGAAAATGTTGCAGTAAAGGATTGATGTAAGAAGTAGGGAACAGTTTCTTCATATATGCAAGGTGGTTCCAGACGAATTTCTAAGTAATGTGTAGATGAGACGTTTGCTTTTTAAGAAATTAAAAAAAAGAAGTATTATGTAGGTGGTACACAAGATTTCTTTTTAATCTGTCACGTAAAAGTATTATGCATCTATCAGTAATCATAGAAACAAAGAAAATTTTATAGGAAGGAACGGCGAGTCCTGTTATTGTGTAAAAGTAAGTTACAAATGATATATTTTCTTATTAGTAAATAGGAAAGTAATCCATGACACAAATAACACAATTTGTCATAACTATCAGTCTTAAATTAACGGTAATCAACTATACACTCATGTCAATCAAAAATTCTGCATGATTAAGCTAAAAGCAAGAGGATGAATATAATATATATTTCCTTCTGCATATCTTACAAAACGAGTTAAGCATTTAAGTATTAAAGTCTAGATAAGCCCAGAATATTTGCTCTTTCATAGAGCAAATATACATTAAAGGAAATTTGAGAAATTAGAAAAAAAAAATGCAATAAGCGATCGTGGTATGATGGAAAAGCTCAATTCAACACATGCGGGTGAAACAAGAAGGCTCAAGCTAGGTCAAAGTTCAGAATGAATTCAGGCCAATTGGCAACTTTCTCAATAGTCAGCAGTTATAATATTTCGACTTTAGAAGTAAAAGAATTTAAGATAATATAATTTTTTTATGGCTTAGATAGAAGACTGTATTTTTATTTTATTTTTTCGATTTTAATTGCTGATCTTTTTTCTTTTTATTCGGAAGAAATAAATGGTATTAGCTGGATCAACAGTTTTACGTTCTTATAGGCGTACTCAGTCTAGAATAAAATTCAACTGCTAAGTACCAATTATTATTCCTTATACGGTCGTAAAACTTACAGGAAAAAACAACAATTTAAATTTTGGACTAGAAAATATAAAATTGCTGTTGCTTTTACATCTTAATATAATTTGAAGTTTTGATATGGGCATGGGTTAATTTTTGTGTCATATAATAAAATTAAATATTTAAAAATTTTTAATGCTTTATTTTATTTTTTATCCCAATTACTAATCTAATCTTAATTACTAATCAATGAAATCACTTCCAAATTTCATTCCGCAGAATACAACAAATTCCAATTTCAAACGTTTGCCATGTAATCATCCACTGACAAGTAATTTAGAGATAATACACACTCAGTTCTATCCGTCATCTTTTCTGACTAGTTTGATTCGTTTTGTTTCTTAAGTCGCAACAGAAATCTCGCTGAAACTGAGAAAAACCAATTATTTAAATAAAAAAGTCAAACACAACATTGTTTACTGTGAAAGTGCGATTGTTTTTGAAAACGCTACTTTCCACCAAAGTTTGGAACCGGAACAATGCAAAATGAAAGCAGAAATAAAGGAACTGCCAACCGTTTTAAACTAAACGAAACGGAATTCAGTTCCCGGTATGTAAACAAAAGACCCAACGGTACTCACAAGGGAGGCTCCATTGTGCGTAAACGAGTGACCAAAGTTTGAATGCAGCTATTACCCAAAACATTCCAGTGGGGTCCAGCACAGCAAAGGTCGTTGATCGATACGCCTCGAAAAACCTACTAGAGCGTGCATAGGAAACAAAGCTGCTCGTCGCGCGACATTAACGAATAAAAAACAAAACTTGCAATCTTGGTTATGCACATAAATCGGAAACATACAAAAATGGACAACAATCACGTTGATTTAATTTCTGGGTTCTTTGTTTTTGCGTCGTAGATTAGCAGAAGCTGACATCAAGAAGATTTCGTTTCTCACAATGTTCACAAAAACCTTCCACCAAGAATAAGGCGAGTCAGTAGAGCTTGAAACCGTAGAGGAATGGAAGAGATCTGGGTCGAACACGACAGCGATCTGCCATTTATAAAACTAGGTTAATATCAGGTAAATGATAGCCAAAGAAAAGGCAGATGAAATTGTGCCCGAGACATGACGAAGATGACAGTTATGATGCAAATAAACTCCTTTTCAAGATTCTAAGTAAAATTGTGGATGGGAAAGGTGGAAAAGGTTCCAAAATATTAGTAACTGATACATGCATTCGCACACATGTTCTCTCCAGAGACTAACAATTAAAAATATGGAAGGTGAAACGATTGCAAAAATCACTCTTTAAATCTGAAATTTCTAAATCAGTATTAAATCAGTTTTGGAGTTTCAACTTGCGTTCAATGCAGATTTCTTATACTATTATATAATAATGAGCAAACACGAAAAAAATTCTACTTGCATTCATTTCAGCCAATTGAATTAGAATTCAATGCAAATACGTTTGGCTCAGCTATCAATATTAGTATTAATACTAGAATGACAATGATTTATAGTAATGATTCTTTAACTTTTAAACATTCCGACGCACTTTTTAAAAATCGAACCAATAGCGCGCCGTTTCATCCTCGGCGCTTTGAATTTTTTTCATAGACGAACAGCACAAGTTCTATATAGAAGTTTTATGGGCCGAAAAAACTGACTGAAGGAAAAGAATATTTATTATTAATATAATTTTACAAAAAAAAATCTAATGTATGATATGCTGGAGATTTTAAGTCCTCATCATATGTTTGCATATTGTGGGAAGATCAATATTATGCATTCAAGATCTTGTTGTGACTAACCAAAAAAATGTACTCTAGGTAAGCAATATTGAGATCCCTAATTTAAAGGCTTTTTGCTCTTTTTCATATACTATGCATAATAGCAATAACCCCCCCCCCCCAAAAAAAGGGGAATTTATTTTCCATAGGAGACTATTCTTAAGTAAGTCAAATAGTTCTATGAAAGTGACTTGTTTGATACATTAATGAACTGAACTCCTTTCTTTTTGTAAATAATTTCAAACCCGAAAATTAATTTAATAATTTCAAACCCGAAAATTAATTTAATAATTTCAAACCGAAATTAATTTCTAAAATACATCTCCAAATGCTTAGTATAACGAATGAATACTTATAACCAGTTTTAAAAATTTTCACCAAGAGCCTGTTAAGTCTTCATAAATAAATAAATATATATAACTTACTTATTTTGTAGAGCAGCATTTTCTTGCTTTACTTTAATGTACCTCTCATCTGTATTCATTTGATTGTCAGTCAGCGTAGCCACCTGCTGTTGAAGCTCCTGAACCTGTAACAGAAAGAAAGGAAGGAAAATAGCGTTACAACAAAATCACTTTCACAAATTTCAATTTTAATCATGATATTTCTCACTGAAAAAAAAAGAAATGCATTACATTTCAATACTCATAGACGAGAAAAGTATGAATTGGTAATACACACTCACAAATAAATAAATGTCTATAAGTGAGACAAGATCGATGCAAGCTTTTAATCCCGTTTTTTAAAGAAACTTGGAAGGGAAAAAAAAATAATATAACGCAAAGAAAACAGGTTTCGATAAGTTTTGACTGAAACCCTTCAGAATTTCAGTAACCATTTCACTTATTCTGAAAAAACAGATTAAAATTTTCATGCATGAAAATAAGATTTTAATAACTAACTTTGAAGACCGAAACGGATGAGTTAGGATTTCAATTTTGAATAATTTAAGTAGGATTAAACTCTTTTTTGCGGATTATTTAGAGTATAATTTGGGGTTTAATTTACGAATTTTCGATAAACATCGATCTATAATTTAACATATATGGAAATGAAAAAGTCAATCTTAGTAAACAATATATAAAAAATGTATAATAAATAAATCTAAAAGAATTTTTTTAATATAGGATCATGAAGTAATTATTTTTAACGACTATAGAACTATCTTAAGTATAATATACTAAACATAGCACAATATAACTATATCTTTTACACAGTAAAGATATTTTGTTACTTAGTTTTTGTACAAGTCCAGACTTGGACAGCACCATAAAGCTGAATGGCTAGCAAACAGCATCTAAAATGTTAACGAGGGTTTTTTTTAGTATACTGACAGCATATTTTCATTATAAACTGCAAAGAAGGAATGCTCGCTCTCATTTGAAGACAAGAAATTGCTCTCTACTGATTTCGGCGAAATAATACTCAGACCTAACTTGTTTACACGTTTCTTTGACAACCATTTCAACACAGTTCATCAAATTTCAAATACGTCTCGTGACAGACAGCCATTGCTCCAAAAAACTGCAAACTTAACATTTTTCTAAAAAATTTACGGGACATACGCAGAATTTTTTACAGCTGTTTGGTCACGGTTATTTTGGTAGGCATTCCAGACCAATATTCCATTTCCTGCCATATATTATATTTACATTCAAAATGAGGATATTTCTAAATGCTGCAGTTATGTTTCTAATCAATTATTTAAGTAAAGAGAGATAATAACTTCTCGTTCTAAATGCATAGTCCTCCAGACATTTATTAAAGAAAAGCAAAGAAAAAAGAATCGCTACGTTTTTGGAAATTATTACCGCTGATTGGGCAACACAGGTAAAAAAAATAACTAAGCAGTCCAAATAGACGCCAAGAATAATGAATAACAGATAAATGATACTATTTCACTTTGTATATTTACTTTATTAAATACCCCTATTAATTAATAATTTTTAGAATTTTGAGCATTCCGAAATCTTAAATCTCATAACTTTTTGTTTTCCTCTTTGTCAATGTTTTCCTAATTAGATGACATCTCATATTTGGGAAATGTTTTTTAATTTGCAATCAGCTAATCCATGAAAACGTTACAAATTCTATGTGATTTTCATATTGCATAATAACACTAATCAATATCTTTAATTTTAGTATATTAATTTAAAAATGGGAACATTCTATATGGTTCAATAATTATTAATCTTCTTTACATGAGACATTAAATAACCGAGCAATTCCACTCATAATTAATTTTCGTTGAACTAAGTTAGGCATATTTCAAAAACATGTAAAATGAGCAATTTGATAAATGTTGCTATCTAATACATAGCAGCTAAAAGATTTTTGGTTCATTCTGGATTTTAAAGAAAACACTTTTTTTTCCCATTTCAATTTGATAAACAATTCGCCTAGAGAAAAAATGTGGTTTCATCTATTCTAATTCTCAACACTTCATGTAATCTATATCTGTCATATCGTTTTTTAAAACGAGAATGAGTTTAATTACGTAATGAAATTTTTCACCACCCTTTTCTTGGAATCCGTAAATTGTACTTTGTTACATATTTTCAGAGTTTCAAATCAATAAATGAAAATATAAATGTATGAATCACAATCAAGGCCGGATACAACTACCTACTGGCCTCGAGATCTTGAGATTTTTTTTTTTTGAGATATTTTGAAAGTAATTTTATTTTGCACTATTTTTAACCATAAAGAATATGTAATCAAAATTATTTAAATGAAAATCAAATATTTTTAAAAGTAATTTTTGAACCTTATTCTAATAATATGGCAATTACTTATTTTTTTTTTTTTTGCAAGTTTTATATCATTTTATCTTATAATTCTGAAAAATATGGTGTTTTACAATTAAAAAAAATGGATAATGGATATTACTATAAAATAATATTTAGATTGTATTACGGAAGTGTGTTTTTTTTTGTACAAAAGTAGTTTTCAATTTTAATTATACATGTCTTTTACAAGCGATACACAAAAAAACCAAAATTCTTTTTTTAAAGTAGTCGACAATTAAGTGTATTTCAGTTTGCCACGACTTAACGCTTAAAACTATTTCTATAAAGATTAAATTAAAATCGATTTTAAAAGATTAAAAAAAAAGCTCTCCCTTCTCCTATATGCATTGTCTATGGGCCTAGAAGACTTAATCAGAGCTCGATCATTATTGATATAATTCCTGAAACGAATCATGTAATTTGAGATTAAACAGAAAATATTGCAATAATAAATCAGACAAGTCAAAACAATGTTGTGGAATACTTTGTTTTATAGCTCAATCAATACCACAGCAGTGTGGGCAACGCTGATGTAAAACTATAATTGTTGCACGAACAAGGGATAAAAAGCGAGCAGTCGTAATTTTTCATGCTTCCTTCACAAAACGGAACCCGAAATAGCGCAGACAAACATAGCTCACGTGCGGAGACATCATAAGTACGGGAAAAATCTTCAGGTAGAGATCATAAATTCCGACAGTTTCCTACTCAAAACGAACGAATTCATTGCATTCATCAATCAAACGTTTGTTGTCTAAGAAACGGATTTGTTTATGACGGTATGAATGCAGAAATTAGACGGACATTATTAATACACAATAGAGAGTTTCATGCAAGAAAAGTTGCGGAATATTAATGTTTATTTTATTTCTTCAAAAAAAAAAAAAAAAAAGAGAAGCATCGAAGTATCTAATTAGATTCTTTCGACATGATTATGATATGGGATGTTAAAAATAATTAATAAAAAGAATAATTTATGGCCAAAATAGCAATACTGAGAATAAACGCGTTGTTTTACTATTTTTACAAATAACTTGAAACATAAAAGAAATAGTGCTTAATCGAAGTGATGAAGATTTAATTGATTAATCGAAATAAAAAAAATGATTAATACCACATTTTGAAGCAATAAAATTAAATATTAGATTTAATTTTGAGTTAAGTCCACTGACTTGGACACTGAAGTCTGGTCTGGACACTGAAGATTCCAACTAATTGTCTTTTGACCCAACTCATTAATATTTTTAAAAGTGGTGCAGATACTTTATAGAATAAGGATCGGGCACACGATCATTCAGTCGCCAGGCAACGGGCTTTAAAGGTCCAGTGTTAAATAGAAATTCTATAAGAGAAAAAGAAGCGATGTTGCCTGACATGATTTCTGAGTTACAAGCTTTGTAATAGGTGACAGAAAATCTTTTGAACTCGTGCCATTAAAAAGTTTTAAAATCCGATAATATAAGAAATTCAATTTCGAAGGGGAAAACAAAGATTTTAATAACTCATCGAAGTTTCGAAAACATAAGTTATTTTTTTCTTTTGTAACCAGATGATCACCGATATTCTTAATTAATGAAACGTTTGAAACTTTTATAGAACTGAATGGTTAATAAGCAAATTTCACATATGATTTTTAAAGTAAGAAATCTAGATATTTTCTTTTGATGCAGATTGGAAAACGATTCATTATTTCCCATTTTTTTAAAGTAACGGAACTTTTTTTAAATAACCAAAACTTTCTTGCATACTCTGTTATAAACTTATCGTACCGGGGAATGCAATACATGGCAATGGCGTAAAACAGTTACGAAATATTAACTTTTGGCGTGAATTTAACAATTTTACTGAATCTATCGTGTCATCCTTGGCGAGTTACTTGGCGTTTAATCCATGGCATGAATTAATGGTATACAAAAATCAAATTTGTGTTTTGGACATGTTTTTCTCAACCGACTGAAGAAAATTTTGATGCAAAATCCAATATTAAATGTAATAATGTTAAAGTCATAGCGTTTTTGAATTTTCGCATTTAAATATTTATGAAAATACAGACCGACAGACAGTCAGCCCGTAGCTGGATTTGGTTCACAATTTGGCAAAAATCCACACTATAGATGTTAAATTTGTGTACCGAATTTTATCAATCTAGCTATGTTCATTTAATAATTATTGCGTTAACTTATGTTCGAACTGCCAGACACACGATCTTCCTCAGAACAGATTTTATTCAAAATTGATAGAAATCTACACATTTGGTGTAAAGACGGTATACCAAATTTCAACCGTGTAGCTCAAAACCTTTTTAGAACTCTAAAATGTGGAGATTCATCAAAACCTCGAGTTCGAATTTTTTGACGATTACTACAATTTCTCTATACTACGTATACGAGAAAGTAAAATGATTTAGAAGTGAAAACACTTAAAAAACCTAGTGTTCTAAAGCTCACAATAAGAACATATATCACTATACTTTAGCATAACTCTAAACCTAACATACAAAATTTCTAGCTACTTCTGAGTAGTTAATAAAGTAAATTGCTTGGAACTGTAATAACTGGCAATGAAATTTCAAACCATGATCATAGATGGGGAAGCTGCTATTGCTGAAGGCCAGATTTAAATACCCGCTAATTTACCAAGATATTTATTTATTACAGTCCTGAAAAAGTCTAGACTTCACCTTTGCATCTTTTTATTATTATTACTGATCATGATCTATTCACAGTTAAATTTGAAGGTCATCGGTGATAACAGTCCATAGAATAACTACCATTCATAATGATATACAGAAGGGAAAAAAAAAAAAAAGCTTTTATCTAACAAAGGGGTCTCGAGATACTTGACAAGATTGTGAAACGATAGACAGACTGACGGAATGCCGAATAGCGAGGTATTAATCGACGAACCGTGAACTCCGTTTTAACCCAATTAAGATATATCTCGTTTTCAATCTGACTCGCCTTTTATTTTTGTTAACTGAAAATCGATTATGTTTTACGTGTCAAATTATAAAAGGAAAAAAAATATTTTAATACGAATTGTGATCATAAACCATTAAACTGATTCAGCAAACAGCAGAATTCCGATAAAACATAAAATATAATTATTTATGCCATTTATAGAATTTCCAAAGGAAACTTTATGCTTATTTCTAATAGTTTAAAGGTTAGTTAATAAACCATGACTAGAGCGGATACACTGTATATTACTTTTTCTTAACATTTTTATATTATATATACACATTTTTTCATTGATTCGCATCTTCCTAGCTTTCGGGTTCGTGGTAAAAACATAGTTTTCATCAGTAAAAATAAGAAAAAGAAACATTTAAATATTATGTATGGCCTATGTACCGAATTATAGCATTATTGAATAGTTTGATTCAATTTGTAAGTTTGAAATTAAACAATTATGAAAAGGCAATTTAAGTGCTAAAAGGTACTAGATAATTTGTTATATGATGCGATAGGCAATATTAAATAAAAGATTGGGACTAAAAAATAAATAAAATATGAATTTTCTATCTTAGTCGCAACTTTAATAAGGCATCCATTTGTATTACTAACAAGCAAGACTAAATTAGAAGAATAAATATGATATTATACACAGATATAATGCAGAAAATGTGCTTTCCTTCATTAAAAAAACATCATGAAAGCAAAAAATAAATTAAACCTGAGCTGTCTCATTCATTTATATACAGTTCTAAAGTGTAAACAAAATAAGAAAACTAAATTAGTGAAACAGAAAAAAAAAAATGTAAGCCGATACAGCTTATTTGCAAACTAAGATCCATATTTAATTATTAGAGAAACATAAACGATGCTCAAAAATAAGCCTTATTCATATTAGTGGGTTAAAGTAAATAAAAAAAAAATAATACTAAAAAAATGAAAGAATTAAACGAGTATTAGACGGTATATGAATTTATTCGTATGAAATTTGAACAATAACAGCTGATATACATGCTCTCCCCCCAAAAAAAAGACGAAAGATTTTATCACTATGAGTGAGTATCGGCAGCCATTGAACTTGAATGCCAGGTCTCTTTTTTTATGAATAATACTGCAACACGAATTATAAAATTCTTTCTTTTTAGAAGTAAAATACAGAGTAAAACATAAAAATAAATATATTAATTCAATTTTAGACTTAAGGGGGGGATAAGATTATCATGCAATTAATTATTTAGAAAATGATTTTAAATAAATGCGTAAGATTTTACTGCAGCGTAATTTCTTGCAACTAATATATTAAAATGATTTATAAAAGACAATCATTATCAAAGATAAGTAAAAGTTTTTAAACAGGTTAGTTTAAACAGATAGCAAGCCGTAACAGACCTTTTTCAGGGCCTTAAGCATGGGTGCTATAAATAATATCAGCTTTTTTTTTTATTTATTTAACTGAACAATGAACATAAAGCAGAAGCATAACACACAAATGCATGGTGCAAAAAGTTTGTTCAAAAAGGGCAAACAAGACTGACCTTCTGAGCTAAGAGGCATTTGAATTCGGAACTGAGGCAAAAGGCATCCGCAAGTTGAAAATCAGTTTCCGAGGAATCCGGCAATAGTGCCGGATCGAGGGTCCAGAAGGAGGTCGAGCCCCAACATGGCATATCCGAAGCCGACGACATCGGCCGGCACCAGCGCATAGACGCGTTCGGATGACAGTTCGTCGCGAAATCCACCGATGGCAATTCAACTCGAAATAGGCACATTCAAAGTGGCAACCAGGCAGAGCGAGGAAGTTAAAAATGCAAACAATCCACGAAACGAAAAACGCTTCGAAAGTGTGTGTGGGCCAAACAAAGAATTCCCAAGCTATTCTACTTTTTCTGTTGTTCCAAGGAATTCGCGCTTTTCTCTCCAAGAGAATATTCTGCGAAACTGCGGCGCAGACTCGGAAAGCATTCTTAGTGGAATATTTTTCTGAAATTTCGGGCAACCGGATCTCGCCTAAGGCGAAAGTTTAAAGAGTAATAGAGAGGTAAAAGAAAGAAAGGTTTTGGCTGCGCAGTCGAGAAAGACGAAATGGAGCGAACGCTTCGCTTACCGCTCATCATTAAGATTGTGAAAAAAGACTTAAAAGTTCTTAAAATTGGTAACAACAGTAACAAATATGACAAAAATAAAACTACGTGAATGTCATTTTTCTAATACTCATTTGAAATTCGGATTAATATTGTCAAATTCCAACTTTTCTTTTTCGATAACAAAGAGACTGAGAAAATATTTGGTTTGTCAACCTTGACTATCAAACACATTATGTATTAAAACATAATTAAAAAATAAAAATGACTACAAAAATAAATATTCCATCAATTTAAAATAAATTTGGAATAAAAATAAAATACGGGGTTATTCATAAAGAAGGAACAAATTTAAAGTATCTAATGAATGGCAATAGATAGAGAACATACAATACATCACCAGGTAGAGGAAAAGTTCATACTTTTAAGTATTTGACACATTTATTATGTTGCAAACGTTGAATCAGAAGTCCTTTTCTTGCCACACGTAAAGTCCCGTTCTGACGACCCATACGCGCCTTGAGTCTGGCGCATTTCCCCTTCTTTCTCCTCATTTTTGGTTTTCAAGTGTTCTTTGATGTCTGTACATTTTACCGACAGTTTGCGGGAAGCTCCCGGTCGATGTCCATAGGCGAGAGTGATCCTCATTGAACCAGATGGCAGATTTACGACCATATCCGTAAAGGAACGGGGCTTAACGTACACCTAATTATTGATATCATTACTATGACAATTGGATCTCTCAGATCCTGAAGGGTAGGTAGCAAGCATCAGATGATACATGAACCCTTTCTTAAATATATCCCACAGACAGAGCTATGTTCGAAGGCAGTTCGGATACATTCAATATTTTCATCGATTGTCAGAAGGTAACAAGAGCTTTTCCTTTTTGTTTATCCAACCATCTTCTAGGAATTGCTTGGAGCAACTATAAATCTTTTTCATTTGGAGTGGTTCTTTACTGAATTGACAAGAAATGTATGCTACAATATTGCAAACAAAATAGCTTCTTTTAATGCGATGACATTTTTTTAAAGCAGTGTCGCCTTTAATTGGATTATCCGAATGCATAAAATAAAGTTTTGAACTTTCCGCTATCTAGTGATATATCGTGTCTTTTGCCTATACACATTTTCATAAAAAATATGTATTTTAAAACCTGCTAGTTGTTCTGAATAACCCTTTATAAATGTATTTTCAGCTAGTTGTTTAGTTCTCCCTCGTCTAAATTATTAATAAGTTCGTAAAGAAGGAATACTTCATTCAAAATTATTCATTTCATCCCGATATTATTGCCATCTAGGAACGTGCAAGTATAATAATAGTGGAAGTGATGACGTGGAGGTGGAAGTTTGTTACTTAGATTCCCGTGATGACATTTAGCATCACTGGTGCTGAAAGGGTTAAAACTGTTTGAAAAATTGCTAGGGAAAATCATATTTCAGAAGAAAAAGTAACAATTCCAAGCAGTTATAAAGAAACATATAGTGATATTATCCAGATGTTAGATTCCATGATCTTACAATAAAAATTAGTATATAAATTTTTGTTTAAAAAAATGCTAAAACATTTGGTAAGTTATTCGATTTCGGAAATTTAGATCAATCGAAAGATAAAAATAGTCTTGTAGAGGTCTAATCTCACAGGTTCGTTTTGTACTCTCAATAAAAGTTATTATTAAAAAAAAACCAGGCGAGTCTAAGACGAGTAAAAAAACTTGCTATGATGTTGCCAGGATGGCAGCAATAAAAATTCATAGATGCTTTATCTCAGAGAAAAAAAAATGTATCAATGTTCTTGAGAAGGCCCCTAAGAAGATATTATATGATAATTCCAATGTTTGTTCTGGGAATGTAATAAATGCTTAAAACAAATAATTAACTTACCAATTTTATTTTTGTTTAGAAAAAGTTTCATATCACTATCCAAAATCGACCAAACTTTAAAAATTTTTCATATTTTGGAAATATTCTTTGCAATTTAATAACTCTCAGATGAATTTCCACATTTAATAGAACATAAAAATAAAATGAATCAACAACTAAGAAAAGGTTTAACTGAAACGCAGCAAATTTAATAAATCGTTGTTATTTAATAATTTCAGAATATCTGTAAACATAAATAATATCATGTCTCGGGCATTTTTCTTGAAGAATTTTCAGAAAATTTAAGTGTACATTTTAATTGGAATAAATAAGTTGATTAATCTGATGTGTTTTAACTTTTCTGAAAGTATAAAAAAAAATCTTTAAAGTGAATAATATCTAAAGGCATTTTTGAGCAGCTTCAAATTCTAATGATACAAGATCCAATTATATAGAACCAATCTTATTCATGTCTCTATTTGATGGAAGTTTTATGACCATTTCCGGTCCTTAAACAAGTCAGGTAAACAGAAAATTAGACTTCGTGATGTATTTTGTTTATTGATTACTGACTTGATAAATGAAACCAGTAAAATACGCTATAAATTTCATTTACGAGCATTTTTTAATAAGATTCCATTAAGTCACACAGCAGGAAGTAAAAAGAAGAAGGGAAAAAAACCCCCCACTCTTTTATAATCTTATTAATGAAATGCTTTCTTTCCATACTTGCTTTCACAATTCAAATTAGCAAACATTTCAACACTATCCCCAGAGATCACAGTAATGTGTTTCAAGTTTACACCTCATGAGAAAGTACAAAAGTCTACATAACTAAATCCAATTAGATGCCAAAAATACTTAGCCCCTTGATTCTGTACTGGGTGTCAATACTTCGACGCCTACTCATTTTTTGCTTGGACTGTTAAGTTTAATAATAATAATTTTTGTTCAGAAAAAATGTAGTAGTAGTAGTTCAAACAAAACTCAGTTTCTCTTTCTTTTAATAATTTCCTTCCGATTATTTCATTTGTTAATGATAATAAATCTTGCACCAAAAATGTCTTTTGCAAGATTCCGTCAAGATAAATTCTATTTTTTTTCCAATAAAACATTTATTATCAATTTTACTAATATTGTAATATTGAATTATTCAATATACATCAATGTCCATATGAAACAATTAATTTGATTTACAAAATTTGCATCTTATTTGGATTTCATTGGACATTTGAATCTCACAATTCTGATTTGTGGTCACATATCGAGCAGCAGTCTAAGCACACAAAATGTTATTTTATATAGGGGGGAAAAATAAACTCCGATTTGATTCGATATTTCGATTACGAGCCTGAGACCCTATATCCACCAAAGTAATTAAGAATGGAAAGAATAAACGCGTGTGATTTGTACTTTCTCGATTTGGAAAACTTCTTCTAAGCATCCAGCATAAACTATGCAAATGCTGCCTCCTTAATAACTCGTCACAATAAAACCTCTTTAAAGAATAATTATTCCAAAGTCTGATAAGCTGATTCTCGAAGCACTAGGCTGAGGATCCATCATTTCAGGTACAAACAATGTTTCAAAATGATAGGCCCTATTATTAATGAATCTATCGATGTTTCAGTAATGAATCTAAGCTCATATATTATGACTGCAGCATCTCCCGACATTATTTTAAAATCTTGTTTTTTTTTAATTTTCAAACTGTTTGGTCGTTTTTCTTTATCGAGAGTTCGATGGACAATGAAAATAAGAAGGGGAATAAAAAAAATGGATCAACAAATACGAGATACAAGAGAATAATCGGAGACAGTTCCGGAAGGCATTGAAATTCGCCTATTATTAAAATAACAGCGTAATTGCTAAAAGGCGCAAGTCGAAGTTTTCTTTTATTGAGTATAGCCGTGGCTGGGTTGTTCTAGCTGCAGACAAGACTTGGCGTATGATCAACTTTACAAATGTTGAATTTAAAAATATTTTGCACAGAAAGTTAGACTTGGCTCTTAGATAGCGACGGATTTTGGGCAAGGTATTTGTCTTTTTATACGCTTTAGAGGTGACATACTCGCTGAGTTATGTGCAGTAGCCGACAAAGTAAAAACCTTATTGCCCATCCACTTTTTTGTAGCAATACCTTCGCACCTTCCTTTGTTAGAAACATTTATTCACTTCTTTGTGATAATTACTGTTCTCACCGATGCAACAGCCTAGCCAATATATTAGAGTGGAATTTGTGCTTCCCACAAGTGTATTTCGTAAGACCATGTAGGTGGGAAGTTAGCTTGTGAATGCCCATGAAAAAGTTAAACATACGCAAAGTTCATTTCAAGCAAAAAGAAAAATTCATTCGACTCACCTTTTGGTTGAGATCGAGAACATCGTCTTCGATGGACATAGGGACATCCATCGGATACTCGTCGGAACTCTGAGAATTTCTGCGGCTGCCATTGCGATGGAGCTGACTGTAAGATAAGAAAAATAAGATTTCAGCCCTTACTATAAAAGCACAGAGATGACAGAAAATACATAAATACAAACAACGAAATAATTTAGCTTACCTGGCTAATGCACTGGAGGAAAGTCTCTTAGAGCTATAAAAGAGGAGAAAAGAGGAAAATGTATTAAAAATACAAAAGTTATACATTCCTATGAAAATTAAAAATTAAAATAATAAAAATTTTTTTTCTACTTCCCCGAACTCTTTTTAATCTTAAACCAAAATCGATCGAAAATGAAAGCAAATCGATATTTTGCACTGAACTCCATTTTACGGATGCTTTTTCTTTACAATGAAACATTTCCTTTTTGAAATGTTAATTCGAATTACTTAAAAACATTTTTCTTTTTGTTTGTGGATTGAAATCTGTTTTGAAGCAACATAAGAACTAGAATAACACCATATTATATTAAGGAATAATTAAATGATGGAGGGCATCTGAGCTGGTTTCTCTTTCATTTTATAAATAAGTTAATCTAGGCAATTTTTCTACATTTCTTTAATATTCATTCCACTTCAAATTTTTTTTCAAACACAAACAGTACTTAGCAGAATCCATCAATTGCAATTTAGTATAACATTAGTTAAAATTAAATATCGGGATACCAGTAAATTTTTTTATATTTAATTTCTAATTAACTGATGTAATGATTCATATAATTTTAATGGCGTGATTCTAAGGGCATGCAAATTTCAGTTTCTAACAGTTCCGAAAAATGCCAGCATAACCGATGTTCCAAATTCATTTATAATTTAAATTAATCAAAACAATTACAGCAGGCGGCAAACCAATTTAGTATCGAACCAATAGCTTGCTTCAATCAATTCAACACAAATTTGTTAATTTCATTTCGATCAATAATAATAATAATAAATGTCTTCCGATGTATTCGTAAGAATAAAATATTTCACTCAAAAACGGCGGAACACAAACTAGTGAAATATCACCGATTCGAAGATTGCAGAAAAACTGACGCAGAACAAATGGAAAGAAACAATTAGAAGATTTCAACATTCTTTCTGTAAGAGTTATCCTGTTGTTAACTTCATTTCCAAGATTTCCAATCTTTCTCTCTCACATAAACACACGAAAAAGATCTTAATCATATAATGTTAGCCTTATTATTTGCTTTTTACGTCATAGATGAAATGAATGAGCATAAAAAAAATTAACAAATAAGTTCAGTTGCATTAGCACGTAGGAGCAGGAATCACTTACAAAAAGCATTAACACAACAGTTAGAAAAAACAATTATTCAATAATATTTTTAAAAAACCTCATTTAACTGATTAAAAAAACTATCATGAAATTAAAATATTCAATGAAATATCTTTGTAATTACGTTTTTTCCCCATGCTAACAAATTCGGGTGAGATCACGAGAAACAGATTTCAAAAACAGAGCATTTTGGATTATAAACAGGGAATGTTAAACATGGAAATGTAGAGTTAATGTACGAATATAAATTGTTAGACTAGAAAGACCTCATGATAATAACGATGAGTTTATCAAGTGTTTCTGGTTTGAAAATGAGGTGACATTTTTGAGAGGCACATACATTTGCCAAAGTATAACGACAGTCTATTCCTTCGCTATGAACTTTTTTTTTTCAGAAAACTTTCTGAAATTTAATTCTACAGTGATATTTTACTCAACCTACACCCTCCTATTGATATGCCACAAATTAAACGAGCCCAATTAATGTCCACAGAATCGTTCTTCGAAATTCAAGATCTCGATATTGCTACTAGGACACAGAGTACCTTTGGGCAAGGAAAAAATTATAAATACGTAATAACACTAAAATTAGGCTTCTTCAGAAAGATTTGAGTTTGATGGAGTTTACAGCAGCTAAAACCATTTCTGATTATGAAGCGGCAACATTAAGGTATATACAAACACAAGGTTCATAAAAAGGCGTATGGTCACATTTTAAAAGATTAATTAAAACTTCTGTTAAATGTTACAAATATCCTAATCTGGATTTAAAAACTGTTGTATAGGTTAGAAGCATTAAAAGAAAATGAACAATACTCATCAGATAGAAGAAACCAATCCTTTTTAAAAAGGTAAAAAGATGAGGATGGGGCACTTTATGAAGGATGCCTTTTAAAACAATGCGAAAAGAACGAAAGCATTGAATTTGTTGAGAATCAAAACGTGGGCACTATAAGAATGTATCGAACTGTCATTAGGCATTGCCATATTGTGCATCGAGGGGTGAGCTTACCTAACAACGAATGCTTATGAGTAAATCTAGTATGGCCAATTCTTAAACGGGTATTATTTTCAGAAGAAAATATAATTCATCATATACATCGGACAAACAGATATCAGAGATGAATCAAAACTATGACATTCATTACATGAAACTGTAATGGAAAGTGCTAGAGTTCAAATGAAAGCGAATTCCTATAAGAGTAAAAAGGTTTGGACCGAACATAATAAAATTACAAGAAATACTACTGAAAGAAAATAAAAATAATTCATAGAAAAAAAAATATAGTGGAAGAATGTTGTTTATAAAGAATGCATGAGGTAAAGTACATTAATGGCATGTCATTTGTTAAGTTCACCTCCCTCCTCTTTAAAAAGAGGAAGAAAATGTGTAAATCGTGCGGAGCAAGACATAATTAGGACGGGCAGGAGTTTCTTAATAATCGGCAACGTGCTGATTGTTTGCCCAAGCGAGAAATAATTTTTAAACTGTTTTTTTTAAATGTTTTTCTGTTAGTTTCTAGATTCCAGTTATTTAAATCTTTTGAGTTAAAAAATTGCTCGAGAAAATTGCCTCTTAATGCAATTTTAATATTTTCTGGAATCCGAATTGCTCATTCTGCAAATGAATATTTGCATTCAGCTGAGAAATAATTATAGAAAGTAAAGAAAAATAATGACTGAATATTATTGTTTTGATTATTTACTTTCAGTAGATATGATTCAATTCTTTTCATTACATTATAGAAGGAATCTATACAATGTTGATATTCGGAATCAGAGAAAGGCCACTATAGCGGCGCAGTTTGATGGCTTAGGTAGAAACTTTGGTTGATGGGCACACATAGAGCTAGACGCCATAGCTGCAGAGAGATATAAGAAATAAAACGGAGGATATTTTATTTTTATAAATGACGATTATGCCTATACAGGGTTCATCTGGTCGACAAATTGCTGAAAAGTGACAATATTTGGTAGATAGCAAAAGAAAAAGACTTCTACAAATAAAAGATGTAAAGGATACCTGGCATGGTAGTTATAAATTCATATAAGATCTGAAAACAGCATTGCATGATAAACAAAATCGGTTACCACAAGGACAGCAAGATACTTAAGTTCCAGTATAAATTTAGATTATGAAGGTTGCATAATAGTAAAAAAGGATCATATCCCCAATAAACTCTTGATAAGTTTGCCATTAATGCGATATTATAAGTGTTATATTATTTAACGACTTTATGCATTATCATGTGCATACCTATTATCATTGTGGTATACCTATTTTTTTTTTTTAACATTATACGATCCAATGAAATAACTAACTCAATTAAAATGTGTCCAATAGTTCTGACAACAAAGACATAAGTGAGCAAATTATAAATTTTGAACTTTGTCCTACTAAACTTTTCTAATACTTATTCTTTCACAATTCACTATAAATCAAACTACAATTAAAGCGATTAACACAAGACTGGGTGTCTACATCCTTCCACGAACCTGTTTGGCGTGTTCTTTAATGCATCCAAGACAGTAAGAAAGTATTTTCTTTATTTCCTGTCCATGCATGTCTTTGTATGGTAGCAACAGTGATGGATTAAAATATTTTGTGACCCTATGCTAGTATACATTATGAGATCCCTCTACTAATAAACTGGCAACTTATTTTAACATTTCAACGCATTTTAAATATGCTCATATTTCATTTTAGGTTGATATTTTCTTTTTAATTTATTAATTTTGTGAAATTGTTTTTATTTAAAAATATATATTATGACTCCAGGCACCAACCAGATAACTAAGTTTATATTCAAAGTTATTGAAGTAGTACTCTAATAAAGAAGTGCACGTAATGAGACATATGAGAATTTGACCAATTATATATGATAAAGTTTTATGATTCACTGAATTTATAAATTTATTTATTACCAATTAGAAAAATAAATTTCTTTAACTGACCAGCTTGCAGACCTCTCTCACACTAGTAGCTCTAATCTACTACTTAGTCGAAAATGCTTCACAAGTAGTCACAGAGTTTATCCATATATTATACTTAATAAGCTTATTGTTTTTTTATGTACTAATTTATACTTTTAAAAGCATTTCGATTTTTAAAAAAATATTTAAATTGTTACACTGTTTTTTCCAAACAATGGCAATGCCTGGAGGTTAAGAACCATTAAGTTCAAGCACTCCGCGAATCCTCCCACAGATAGTCTCAAAGAGATTTTCTGAAAAAAATATTGATCCATGATAATAATCTTTGCAATTATAGAACATTTATCATGTGATTTTATTTCGATTGCAAAGGTGAGTCTAGACGTTAAAAGAAAGTTAAAGAAAAGCTCATTCCTACCATATAAAAAGAGCAGATTTCCGCTAAACATATTACCGAAGGCAGCACTGTCTACTCGTACATAATCAATGAGCAAACAATGCTTAATTGACATACGCAGAAAAAAAGATACAATCTCTCTGGTCTTGTCATATACAAAAATCGGTTTACGTAAAGAATTTTCAAATAGAAAGAACCACAAAGCAAATATTATGCTGTATTATTTTCATGAAGTGCCGCACGAACATTGTATAAAACGCAAAGCTCCCATCACGAATTTCTATTGATAAGCATTTTATTTTTGGTCGTTGAGCTTAAATGCGTTCATGCGATACAGCTACATCAAGGTTAGTCCGCACCAATGCTGCAAGAGCAAGCTTAAGAAAGCTAAGTTTATGCAAGATCTTCGAGATGTAGAATGATTAGACCATATAATTAGCGTTCGGAAGGTTACAATGCAATAAGAAGTTTTCAGACGAAAATAAGTTTTTATTTTTTTATTTTCAGCATCTTTTCCCAGATTTTGTAAAATTCATCGAATTTTGAAAAGTCTAATGACTTGAAATATTCTTTCATCATTAAATATGAATTTCGAAAATGGTCTAATTATTTTTAAGCCTAATAGTGACTTCGAAATATCAAGTGCTTCTCATTTGCGCCGCCACTTTATTATTAAAAACTGAGACTTTTTATTCATTCATTATAGATAAAATATTTTTGTGAAATATTCCATTTTGAAAGACTAAGAAAGATCCCATAACTTCAAATTAAATGTTGGAGGCACATGCAACAAAGATTACAGAATTTCACATGATAAGACTTATAATTGCTCTGTCATATTTATACTAATTTTTTACTTAAGTTAATTTGATTAGAATTTATTTAAAATAAAAAAATTTAAATGTGTGAATTGAGCTCTTTCACTACTTGCATTGGAAAAACGTGCCACGAACGTCTAAACGCTTTGATCACAAAATCACTAGCGACGTGTTTGTTGTATACAAGTTTCTGATCAATATGATAACTTGAAAAAAAGTCTATTAGATCTTCCAATAGTTGGAAAACATAAACAAAACCATTAAACTCAGTAACTATTAGTTAAAATGATGACATTATTACCCATTCTTCTACAACTACCGGCGGAGTTTTAGATTTATTTTTTTAACTTTAAAAAAAATCGAAAAGATTCAAGCAAATACACCCCCCCCCTCCCTTTTTTACTAAGATCTATCGAATAAAGCATTGTTTTCTTACAATAAGTCTTAAAATTCACTATGCCTGAGATAAACAATTAGATCTTGTTTTGTGAAATATTCATTTTTTAACACTGAAATACTTGAAAATCGGCCAAGGTCTTTGAAAGGCAGATTTTACTTGGAACGGAGGCTGGCCGTTGTAAAGAGATTTCATAATATTAAAATTTTTAATTTGGAGGGAATAATTTAGCTTTTGTTAATTTATCGAGTTCAATGTACGACGAGTTCAACCAAGTATCAGAATAGATACAACATCTGTTCTTTGAATTTACCATGACGTAAATGGGGCATTTGAACCAAGCTGCAAGTTCACTTCACAAGCTTATAGTTAAGTTATATTAATATAGATTAGTTAAATATCTTGTTATCTTTCCACAGACCTTAGTTATATTAACCTTCCATTTGAAAATAACCCTAGGGTCATTTTAAGACGGACTTCGTTATTTTGAATCACGATTAGATAACGAGGACGACACATGAGCTGACACTTCATTTTCTAACTTCCCCGCCACACAAAGCTCACATACACGACGGATCTTTTAAGAGAAGTAGTTTTTGAATCTGGAAACTTCAGAGAACTAAGCCATCGTAGCCCTCATAAGCGTATAATACATCTACGAGATCTATATTGTATATCTCGAGAAAAAAGAAGAGGAGCGGAGGCAAAAATTATGTTTTAAAGCAATCAAAAAAGTATACACATTTCCGATCTAAAGGATATGTTTAAATAATAAAAAACTTTTCTTTTAAAAAATAATTTGGAAGAAACAAGGTTGTTTTAGGGTTCGTATACTTCAAGAATTAATTGTGTTTAAACAGATAGTGTTCCAGAGTGCCAATGGGCAAGTGCAACTAAGCTTCATGCGCTCATACAATCTAGAACTTGACTCCATTCCTAGAAAACGAATCGGCTGCTTCAAGGGAAATCTCGTCAAAATCGAATCACGAAAAAATCACTCGGATCACGCGAGGAAGGTAGGGGGGTTTCAATGTCTCCTCCTTTTTTTCTCCCCCATTTTCGCAAAGGAAAACTGCGAGATCACGAAAGTCACATTAACGCCGCACTCCAACTGTGTCTCCAGGTCAGTGCTTATGGGGCTATGAATGGAAAGGAACGAGAAAAATTGAAACACGACCCTACAAAATGACCGATTTTTCCCACGCAAGTGTTCGCATTGTCTCTCGTGCTATTCAGAAGGCGGGAATATTGGCCTACTGTTGGCTTAAAAATTTACAGGCAAATGTCGAACATCATTCTGAGAAAAGAAACCACCATTGTGATGAATAGTGGATCCAACTTAGACATGATTTCGGAATCTTCAAATACAAATTCAATAATATTATGGCTACCTGATAATGAAAAGATATAAAGAAAGCAGGACTACTAATATCAAAAGAGGTAAGCATATGCAAAACATGCACATGGATTTTGAAATAAAATAAAATTACCTGGTTTGTTTAATGTATATAATTTATCATGATGTATTTTGAAATCCAAAAACAATGCTAGAAAAGGTTAGTGTGTGAAGGAAATTATAATGGCTTCAAACAGCAGGAGTGGTCTCCCCGAAACTTTCTAGTACAAGTATTTTTAATATAGGCTTTATACTCCTTCCTTTCCTTCCCCCCTTCTCTGCATAAAAACTGAGGACTTTGAGCATGTCCCGAGCATCACGAATATTCAGATATTTATTTTCAGTCTCGAAAATGAGCGTTTTATACTTCGTAGTATAATGGGGGGGGGGGAATGAAATTCTTTTTGATGTTTATCAATTGAAACCGAAATTCGATATATTTCATTAGTAAGCTAGTCTACCGAATTTCATTAATCTTAGTTATTGCGTTTTTGAGTTATGGCATTAATAAGGATGCAAATATACAGGCAGATAGATGAGCAACACTTTGACGGATTTCATTCAAAACTTGATATACTTTAGATGCTAAAACTATGTACTAGATTTCATCCATCTAACTTTTTACGCTTTGTAGTCATCACGTTAAATTGTATACAGACAGACAGACAAGATATATTTGCTGTGAACCAATTTCATTAAAAATTCGATAAAAAGCTACAAATTTGATGTAAATATCTCATACCAAATTCCATCCGCCTAGACCTAATTCTAAAACTCAGCTTTTGAGACTAAAATGTGGATGTTCGAGTTCGTATTTTTGGACGATTACAGGGCTTTCTCTTAGTATAATTCACAAACGAGAAAGTAAGAAGACTTACAATTGCTTTGAAATAATGTTCTTACTTCAAAACAATTATTTAAAATTAAATAATGTGGCAATCATATATATATTGAAAAAATTTTAACTCTTCCGATTACTATTCAAACGAAGCAGTTTTTACTACCGCTACATCAGAAAGAAAGAAAACATCCTTTTCGGAAGCGACCACATCCTAATAAATTTCACAATTTATCATCGTAATCGGTAAGCCGGTTTCATGACTATTTCACAGTGAGAAGCGAATACCAATTGATTTGCAAAATAGATCTTAAAAAAAAAATGCAGTCACTTTACTAAGTAATAAGCTAATGATAAGATTAGATAGTTTTCAAAATTAATAATAACAAACATATAATAATAAGAGATGAAGCAATGACTTGTATGAAAACACATACAAGTCATTCACATGTTTCGAATCTGAAAATTTGACGCACATCCGCAATTTCGATGTAAAGATCACATACTCATCTCGTTACGTTCTGTGACTCACATTAAATAAATCGTCAGTCAACCTGTTTACAGATTTGGTACAAACTTCCTAGTAGATTTACAACTGTAATGATAAAACTATTCTTTGAATTCAATCTATCTACCTTACTCTGCTTTTTCAATTATTGTGTTCACATGCTCATGGATGGACAGACAAACGTTTTGATTCCTTTTTGAAATGCTGCTCAAAATTAGACATATATCTATAATTTTGATATTAAGGCCATATAGTGAACTTCATTCGTCTTGCTCGTACGGGGGGAAAATAATGTAACCGTCAAAAAAATTCGAATTTGAAATTTTGATTCATGAATCTCCAAGCTTCAAACTTAACTGGGTCCTTAAAAAACATTTTTGGAATTATATTTGTCTGAGGACACGAAAACTCAAAAATTTTTGGAACTAAAATAGCAAATTTCTATAAAATTTCGATCCCAATATATTCACAGGAAATTTTTTGTTCGTCTGTCAGATAGTAGGTGACATGATACCTACTGAATTAAAGAGCTAAATGAATAAAATTTGATACATATAAAATTTTGAACCAAAGGTATTAAATTGTGGACTATCTTTCGGTCTTGTATATTGGCATGCATATAAAAGTAATAACTTAAAAACACAAAGACTTAGATAAACGAAATTTAGTGTGTAATCTTGCTTTAAAACAGTAATTCTGTGTCCAATTTTCGTTTCTTTCGATATTCGTTTCAAATTGCACACCCAGTTTTCTTTCAACATACTACGAAGCACAAAACGCTCATGTGCGGGTTCATGGAAATAAAAACACTCGTGATGCTCACATATTTGCCCAAGGTCCACAGTTTTTATGAGGGGAGGGGGGTGGGCTAAGACTTTTATTAAAATACATGAGAGAAAGCTTTTGGAGGGGGGGGGGGACTATTACCAATGATTTTAAGTTACTGTTAGTTACATAGACATGATTTAAAAAGTTCTCGAGTCCGTTCTCGGACCGGACGTGAGAACATTTAAGCCAAGGGGATTTATAAAAATTTCAATGTTTAAGTTTTAAATATCATAATTATCTCTTTCGTTTAATACTTAATATGGAGAAAGCAAAAATAATTAACTATAATTTCTACATCTTATATGATTTGTGATTTGATAGTGTAAGAGTAAGAAGCATCAAATAGGCTAAGAACCAGGATCGGATTAAGCTACCTGATGGTTCCTTAGTAATGTAGATTTGGACTCTCCTTTTCTGTTCCAAAATCAAGTATTTTTTAAAATTAATTTTAATATATTACCTAAACAAACAACTTTTAGGCAATAAATATTACGATAAACTGGAGTAATAAAACGTTTAATTGCGGATCACATTCAAAAGTATTGAATAAGTATATATAAGTATATTTTAAAAGTATATAAGTATATTATAGGATGGCCCACAGGTTATGCACAAGATTTACAGATTCGAACAGAACAAGTCAAAAGGAGTATTTTGATGTATTTGTAATAGTCTAAACAGACTATGACGCTATATTCGGGAACCCCATACGTTAAATATTAAAATACTCGTTTTGACGTGTTCTATCCGAATCTGTAAATTTTAGACGCTGCATACCTTGTGGTATACCCTGTATATAAAAAAAAAAAAATGAAAATTTACATATAAAAGCAATTTAAATAGAATGGTTAACAAAAATCACAAAAATATTAATGTATTGTAAGTGCTCAAATAAAAATTTGGCAGGGTTATGACTTGTCAGTCAATCAACTAACTGTAATGATAAAAGAATCACGCTGATCTATCAATGATTTTGAAAGCACAAATAAATCCAAAGAATAATGTTCACAAATTTAAGCAAAAACTGAGTTTTCTTTGAACTTGTTTGAACGCATTTGCAAATCGTATTAAATCTTTTATCCTGAAATCTGGTAACTTTGTGGCCCCCAAAAGTTGTGAAGCCCATTGCCTGCTTCGTATGCTTTGATAACTTGTCATTGCTAGCAATTTCTAAAACAGTAATCTAAAATATCGCCCAAACATTTTCAAAGTCTACCACAAAGTGATACGATAAAAAAGTTATCGAATAACCCCAAGAATGACACAAAGCAGAACCACTCTTTCTTCGACCACTGATAGAGGATGGACCATCATCTAGAGGGTCATCCAACCATTCAAAATTACTGCACAATTTTTTTTTATCACATTCTCTTATGCAACCAGAACCATACGTGATAAGGGGGCGTAGCAAAAGTCTCATTTTAGGTATGCCGAGAACAAACCAGGTTTAAGTGTTCGATTCCTCTCACTCAATCTGAGGATGTCCCCTCACGATAAGGATATGTTCCACTGGCACGGGACACGCAATACTACATTTCGAATGAAAAGGGTGGGGAGAGAAACCAAGAAGAAAAAGAAGCCGATACGCGTCGGGATATGTGGACCGTCCCAAGGTCAAGGAGCAAAGCAACTCAACCCATGTGAAACTAATGAGGTCGACACACCACTCCAAAACAGACGATTTTGTTCATTGCTCCCAGAGGGACAGCAATCCACTCCGGTTCCTAGGGTATCGACTCACATATCGCTGAAATTTGAGTCGGCTATGGAAATCGAGGGATAAATGGGTTCTTTCACCAAGGGTACCGCATCTTATTCCGGTACTTTGATTTTGTAACCGAAAGTACTGATGCGAAATTTTCCGAACGTAAATTATTGAACTATTTTCCCTTCCTTGGTTGTTTCATATAAATAAATAATTACAAAGTCATTTTTAAAAGTTAAAGAGACTTAGCACTTAGGTCTATATTATAGGTCTTAGCTATAAACGTTTTAGTGAAAGAATCGGAAGATGATGTAGAAATTTTGCTACCCTAGGCTGTGAATAATATGATGCTTAAATAAACAGAACAATTTAGTTTCATTTTTGGACAAATTTGAATAACAACCTCCAGCCAATAATTTATTTTAAGTTATTTTTTCTTCTTATTATTTTAGTAACTGTATAATGCCGGCGTCCTGGCATAAAGGTAGCGCGTCTTCTCGCGATCTGGGCGTCCCGGTTCGGGCATGGTTGTTCCTCTGTGTTTTATCTGTGAGATGTGTGAATGCCCCCCCCCCCTGTAAAAAAGGGGTTGTGCAAGCGAATGTGACGCATGAAGTAGTTAAGCAGTATTCTTGGCCCCAGTTGGAACTACTGAAAAAACAAGAGACCCTCACTCGTCTTAAATCGCTGACAGATAACTAACTGTAAAGGATTTGTAAAGTGTCAAAAGTCGCAACACAGAACAACAATAGTAACTGTATAATGTATATATATTTATTTATTATTACTGACTGCGCGGTATCCCGGTTTATAAATACTACTAGCCGCCTTTGGTGACCAGCCGGTTCGCCAATCTTAATGTTCGTTTAAATTTTAATAATAAAATATTTTACGCAATTCCAACTTTAATAGATTCTTCATCAAAATATTTTAAAACTTCAAATTTTGATAGTCATATAATTCACTCATAATATTATAAAGGCCTTCAGCCATAACGTAATAGGTATCTCTCTAATTTTCTGTTACCTCTCGTAGAATTTATGCTTTAAATTAAAGTGCAAAGAATTAATCTGCAATTAATATAATAATATTTTTTACTGAAACAAAGTATTTTTTTATATGATTGCTGATAACAGAGTCACTGAGCGTTTAAACTATATGGGCACTAAAGAATATCTTTCTTAATTTATGTAATATCTCAAGAATTTGTCAACAAAATTTTCTCAGATTCATCATGACCAGATCGATTAATTAACAATGTTTAATTTTAAATGCATCAAACACTAAGAAAATAAAATGAATCGTTTAAAATAATCGGTCGAAAACAAGCCTGTAGAGCGTCAACACACACACACACACATTGAGCTTTATTTATAAGTATAGATTATAGCAGATACTCAGCGTTTATAAATACTGTAACTGCAAAAATAACAGATAGGATAATATTAACACGTTGCTAAATATACTAATCATTTCCCTAATATTTTATAATTATAGAATTCTTTTTTTAACGAATTTATTTCCCAACCAGATTTATAATATTTTTTAAATATTAGGAAATGTTTATATTCCGATTGTTTATAATATATTTATTCGACTGGCCGATTCCTTCAATCCAGCGGCCTAGTTAGAAATACGCTACTGAGAAGAACCCACCAAAATTGACCATGAATTGAACCCACCATGAATATTTAAAGTGGTATAAAAATCAGTCAACATGGTTTTAACCAACCTTATAATCATATCATTTAATGAACAAAAACTGCCATAACGCGAAAAAATAAAGGATTTTAGAGCCGGCTAACTTTTGCTTCTTTTTGGCCAATCACTTGCAAGATAACTATACATTGGATATATTCTCCTTTGGCAAATACTGGAACTGAAATTAGCATTTTACCCCCAAAAATGTAGTAAAACATCGTTTTACATCTTTCAAAGCAATGAGGCAAAGCAACGTATAATAGAAAAGGTTTCATCAAAGTCTTAGTTAAGAAATTTGATTATTATAAATTTAATGCTACAAAAGCAAAGGTAAAGTTTAAAGTTTTCGGTGGTGTCCCATTCTAAGAAATAACTAATATATATTCTTCTTCAGCAGCAATTCCTATTTAATTAATTCATTGAATGTCAGTAATTTCGATCACAATTGCTATCATAATCACGCTTCACATATTCCTCAAAAGTGACCGTACAACAACAAGGGGAAGAACGCCATATAAATGAAGCACTTGATTATTACACTGGTTATAAATGAATTGGGCTGTGATGAAATGAGTTATAAATGAGAAACGTATAAACGATGAGTTACTGTGTTAAAATTTGAAGTCTTCAAAGATAATAATACAGAAACATTTCATATATTAGCACTTTTCTTCCAAGTGAATGATATGAAATGAATGAATGTAAGATGGGATCGTCTTGTTCTGAAACGTGAAAATTCATAATTTTAAATTTCTCTAACTTTTTTTGTTACAATTAACTTTCAATTCTACCAACGATTATATAGTTAGAAGGAAAGCGAAAAGGATGCATCTAAAGCAGCAACAATGAATTGAAAAAAAAAAAAATAAAAAAAATGGTATTCCTGTTTAGTTGGTCATTTCCAATATTACCTCACCACGTTATTCCATTTTTGGGTCGTCTATAGAGGGACACGAGCTCTTTTCGTCAATTTCATTCACCCTCCCCCTTTGATGAATATCATGCAAGAGCATACCGTAAGTCTCATCACGTCCATACACCCAAACACCCTCTTCTAACCTGCATTCACTGAAAGCTTATACTAAACAGTTTGATGGGAATTATTACGAGTTGGATACCTAGTTTTCCACTCTATGCCATGGAAATTTCAGCCTTTTCTGCGTTGACGATTGGTTTGGCGTTGAGTGACTGTGAATGACCAGTTTTTGGACCATATCAATTGGGTTCATTTAATGCAGAATTCTAAAAGATTCATAATGAGCACTAAAATAGGTGACCAATCGATAATTAAAACAAAAGGAATTCAAGCGAGTTTAATTTAAATGTTAAATAGGGGAAAAGAATTCATCACATATGCAAATAAATAAGATAAATATGAGCTTCGCATATCAGATGGGAAAGATTATAATCAAACTGAATGGAACACATGGGAAAATAAGCAATTCCTAAGGCAAAAGCGTACTGTAATTCCAAAGAAAAGAGTCATTCAAAAGATAAGGCTAATCACTTAACAGATTTCCACAATTATATTTTTTCATTAAACAGAATTTAATTAGTAATGTATTTTATTACCAGCAAGAGATAAGCAACAATGGACTTTTCTTATCATAACGGTTAAAACAATTTGTGATTTACAAAAATATACTTTTAAGGAACTAATCTCAGATTTTAAGAACTGATCTTCAGATGCAGCTTCGGGAAGTAAAATTTTGTAGCACAGATAAAAATTAATTGGGAGAGAACATGCAAAATTGTCAGACAATAGGAATTAGAAGTTAAATGAACAATGCGCAATACATCTTTGCAATTTGTATTCAAAAATGTCTTAGTACCACTCGCAAATCTGTAAATGCAGAACCTTATTTCATTCATTAATCTTTCTATTTACAAAGTAATATTTTTTCGGGAAAGAATACTGAAAGGAAAGAAGCGTGCAAAATCAAAATAAGGTATCATTGGGACAATTGATATTTAAATTGGTATAGACTTTAAAATACTGTTTTTATATGCAGGTTAACGATTCTCAGAGTTCAATTACGTGTGATGAAATTCTGGTAGCTTAATAAAATTACCTCATTTTAAATTTCATACTGATGTTACACATGCAATAGGTGGCTCAATACAATTATTTTTTTCATCTTGAATTATTTAACGGCAAAAAAGCATCCATAGCTTAAAATAACTTTAGCAGAATTTGAAATCTTTATACCGATTCTCACAAAAGTGTAGAGTATAGTATTGAGATATTAAATATTCTTTAACTCTAATTACAAAAAAAAAAAAAAAAAAAAAAAAAAGAACATCGGTGAGTTTGGAATAAGTCACTATATATCTAAAACCTAGCAAATGAGCAGTGGGTTTTTCTTTTTAACTGACAAGCGTTTTGTTTCCGGTCTTTCCCGTAATAGTCATATCCTGTGACATAAATCCTATTTTTATTTATGATATAATTCATTCCTACAGCAATGAATCATATCCTACATCTTCGGTCTTTTTAATAACAATTGACAAATTAATTTAATAATTTGCTTATAACATGTTTAACTATAGATAAGAAAACTTTTGTAATAAATTCTTATTACAAACTGCAGTTTTTAATTCAATGTAATTGAAAATTATTTCTGTCTAGCCGTCTTTGGCGACCAGCCGGTTCGCCAGAATTACCGCTCGCTACAATTTTCAATTAAATATTTTAAGTAACTGGTCTCTTAACATTTTTAATCTTCAAATTTTGATAGTCATACCAAACTTATACTGTTGTTTCGATTGTTTCGTTAAATTTACTATATATATTTTGCTAATTTGTTGTCATTTCCGGCAAAACTTCAACTTTAATTTAAAGTGGAAATGATGAAATTGCAATTAATATAAATATATTTTTTAATAAAACCAAGCGTTTTATTTTATTTGTCATCTTTATTGTTATTTATTATTATTATTATTATTGAATATGAGTATAGTAAACAGAACCGCTCGATATTTAAGTCTTATGTGAATTACAAAATATTTTTCATAATTTATGTAATATCTAAAACAATAATTCAACAAATAATTCTCAGATTCAGCATAAAATTCAATTTTTAGTTTTGCTTTCAAAAGGATTGAAATGAAATCAATAATAATATTTTGTTCCGGCCTATAAATATATTTCAAAAATTATGAAGTCTAAATTTAATGCAGTAAGGTATCATTCTGAGAAATATTCTGGACACACCAAATTTTAAATAAATGAATGAATGTTTCTATTGTCCACGATCAACTAAGACTTATTTATAAAGTTTTGAATGTTAAAAATTTAGAAAAACTCACCATTTTCATAATCTTAGGCCAATTAATCTTGAGAAACCTGCGCGCTGATTGGCGTATTTTCTTTGAAACGATCGATGGAAAATCTAAAATTATCCTTTTTCTATTGAATAGTGATAATCAAATTTTCATAAATCAATTAATTTCCAATCAACTAAATCATTTAAACTAACTCTTTTTATTTAAAATATTAGTGTTTCTTTTGTTAATCGTGATTTCCACAGCAGAAGCTTTATGTAACATGAAAAATTCGTTATTTATTAGAGCATTTATTGAATCAAGTTATATAAAATATAATCATTTTCCATTTAGACCATTTTAGCATATCTGTGTCTTACTAAAGGTTTACAAATTAGCTGTGTGGCCCTGATTTGAATGGATGTCCTGTTCATATTAAATAAAACTTGCCTTAAAATAAAACTGATTTATTGGATTAATAATATATAGAGTGTAAAAGATCATAAAATAATTTTTCTTGAATTTATTTTTTAGAAAAAATATTTCATATTTGTTTCATTTCCTACAGACACGTGCCGAAAATTATATTTTTGCAGATTTTATTTACAAAAAGATTTAATTTATTTTTAATTGGAGCGTTAATCAATGTGATGGCAACACTTTGAAAAAAGCTAATTTTTTCCCATGAATGCGAAGAGTGCTCGTGCAGCTTAAATTTTATTTTTATTTTGTACGAAAAAAATTGTTGAAAAATATAGTTAAAATATTTATTTAAAAATTCATTAAAAATAGAAATTTAATTTTAAGGTTAAAACATTGGTATCATTTAAAAGATAAATTTTTGATCTTTAACTTCATGTAAAAATCTTTTTTGTGCGGTAATATTTTTGGAAGTTATAGCAAAACCCCGCCAAAATTTCGCTTAATTTTTAAATAAATAAAATTCTAATTAAAAATTCGAAAAAATAACCCCCAGGTGGTAGCTGTAGGTTGGATGGTCTGGCCTGTAGAGCGCCAATACACACACACACACACACACACATTGAGTTTTATTATAAGTATAGATATATCTCTTACACTAATTTATATCAAGTTACTCAACTGTTATTACAGAAAAAGGCAACACAATGCGCACAAATTTATTTCTTAGTTGGTCTACTATAATATTAATTAGAAGCTATGTATCGATGATCCATAAAATTTACATAAAGAATTTAATTTGAAATATCCATTAAAGTGTAAGGAGTACAAAATAATCTCTAATAAATTATTCATTTCAAAGTTTTTTTTTTAATAAGTTTTGCCATTCTGCATATGATAGTAAGTACCACATTTTAATAGGAAAACGATGCTCGATTTCCGACTGTGTAAAAAAGAGACCGCAACTTTCTAACAACTAAATTTCAAATATCAAAAATTCAGATAAATAACAGTTGGGATGGTGAATAGATGTAATGTAAAAATAGGAGATTTATTGTCAATCTTGGAAAAAAAAACCTGCCGAAATTTTGAATTTTTGTTTGTTAAGATAGTCTGTTTTAAACTGCAGACTCGTGCACAGAAATATAATTCGGAAAAACATTATAGTGTAATTTTCTTAATCACACTGACTGGAGGTGAACGAAAGCGTCCAAAATATGACAAAAAATATAAAAACACCCATTTAATCCATAATGGCCAGTAATAGAACATAAACGGAAAAAAAGACAACAATGTGTAGAAAACAGAACAGCGCGTACCATCACCAAATACACATAGATAAAAACCTTCACAAGACAACAAGTTATGGACAGGACAATGAACAGGTGGTTGGAGAGTCCAGTACTTACCCCGACCTGTTGAGCATCCGGGAACTCCTCCTTCTCCTGGACGGATGGCTGCTGCCGTGACTGCTGGCGCTCCGGAAGCTGCCGGAACTAGAACAGAGAGGGGGGATGGAACAAAGACGCATTCAGAACAACACACACCGAACAAACAGCACAGGTATGGGCCAAGGTTACACAAACAGGTACGCGCGGGAGGAAAAAGCGGCAAGAAAGAAGAAAATGGTATTGCACCAACACTCGGTCAGTGTTTCGCTAATGCTCTCCCACAGCGATAGCAGATACTTTGGGAAGTAAAGGGATACGGAGATGACTCATCGACTGACACAATAAAAAGATTGATATTTCTTTAACGGCACTTTAAGTAATGACTTAATATGAAGACATTTTTGGCAAGAAAAATTTAGTCTTAGTATCGTTAATGGAACCTTAATCTATCTAAATAACATTCTGACTTGTAAAATTGGGTCAAAAAGTCTTAAACTGGTATGTGGTCAAACCTTTTTTATATTTTCGATTCGAAAGAATTTACAGACCGTTTGAATATGGAAGACACCCTACGGCCCCATTTTTATTCAAAATGTTTTACTGCAAGGTCAATGGTATTGGAAAAAATAAAATGATGCATTAATTTAGATAAATCTACAGATCTTCTTTAATATAAAATGTTTATTCAAAGAATTTTATTTATTTATAATCCTCATTTCAAGCTCATTCCAATTGGAATTGAATAACTTTGAACAGTTTCTTTTACTTCAAATAAACTACATTTATTCCAAAAAAGTATAAATCTTTTGAATAATTATTACATAAACAATTGATAATATGAATTTTAATAATTTAATATATACATATCTATCGAATTTTGATTGTTGTCTGCACTGATCGAGTACAAGTCGTTTTTGTATTGGAAAAAAAATGGAATGGCAAAGAATGCCTAACATGTCAACTGATAATTGGATGCTTACAACTCGTATACCGTAGCATGTTTTAAGCTTCAAACAATATATTTTATGGATTCTGACCAAAATAAATTCACGTTGTGACTGGTTCATTAAATTATCATCCAGATAGTCCTTCAACTTATGATAGTAATGAAAGATGTTTTATCTTATAGTCAGTGTAATTTCTGTAGGCGTTTCAAGGACACTCGTTTTCCCTACTCTTCACTCTTTCTCCTTCTCCGTCGCCATGGTTTCGACGAAGCTTTTTCCCCCACGACGGTACTTTTCTGGAATACCTTATCTTCAAAATACCTTAACAGTTGTGTAAAAAAGACACTGTTATTTGCCTCAGAGTTGCCAGGCAAACCAGTAACGAGGTAGAAAATGTGACCTTGAACCGCCTACAGAAATTTCACAGACTATAGTGAAAGCTCAAGCATTCCCAAAATGTATTGTATAACACATTCCCATTATAAAAATTCAGGTAAATGCCACCCACTATCGATAGTATCTCACTACAATTTTTTTTTTGAAAAAAGTCTGATTAATTTACTCGCCAACTAAATACTTAATTCGATGAATAATTTGATTTTCCGGCTTGTGAATTACCCGATTCGTCAGATGATTAGCAGTAGTTTAGTAGCTGAATGAAGCATTATTCACATATGAGTATCATTTAAATATAAACATTTACAATCATTAAAAGAAATGTAAAATTATTATATTTATTAAAGTCACGAAGCTTGAAAACAAGATTCTACATTTGAATTCATGAATTAGATATGACACAGACTTGGAACCTAACTTCATAAAATAATGAATTACGTCAAACTCCGAGAAGTAAAATAAGTATGCTGAACAATCAAATGAATAAATTTATACAAAAAAAATAATACTTGGGATATTAAAAATACTTTAGAATTGTTACATAAAAGATACTTAATTGATCTGAAGAATAATAAAATTTGATTCTGAAAATGCTGAATTCGTGGAAACAGTCATGGTTAAATTATTTGGGTCATGAAACTTGTTATTAATAATTATGTTATTAATAATTTTTGAAATAATTATTTGAATTGCGCTTATTTTTTGATTGTCACTGTATATAATTTCTATTTCCATTTATACGCGATTTCATATGTTAATTTGCATGTCTTGTTCACTCCTGTATCACTCATTTCACTCGTACGCTTATTCGTACATTTTTACATCATGATCCGCACTACTAAAATATAAACAATGAGCTTTTCTGCTCATTAATACAATCGGCAATCAAATGACGGGAAATCGCAGACGTTTTGCCATTCAACAAAAGCTTATTTGTCTACTCCGAAACCAAAGAAGTCAATCGTAAAAGAAATTAAATTGAAAGTCACCTCTAAAGACGACATTCTTTCAGGCTGCAGGCAATGAGTCAGACAAATAGTAACAATGCATTGATTACAAAAACGTTTCATTTTAACCAGGGGAAAAACCCATTAAGCATATCTTTCTTCTTTCAGGATTATCAATGTATTCTTTAAATGAAAACAAATAACTCAAATAAAGTAGTATTTTGATTATAAGGCTTTGCAATGAAGTTTTTTTCTCTCTCTTACCTGTTGTCGGGCCGGGACAAGTGCCCCAGACAAGTGTAATTTTCTTCTGCTTCATCGCTTCCACTGAAACAGAAGAAATATAATATTTTAGCCTTAAAGCCCACGAAATATGCTTAAAAAATTTTTTTTCATAAGTTTAATTTTTTCAATAGACAAAGGGGGGGGGCAAAAACTAAAAATTGGATATTTTATAAATGGTCAGGGACAACTGTCTTAAAAATTTATCTGATTTGTCGATAGTTACTGTAGAGAAATGTATTTGCCAAGAAGGGATAGAAGATCAGCATTCTATAGTGGAAATTCCGTGCGGTTAGCCAAGACAATGGCCATAAAAATAAAATTTCAATGGTACACGAATGAAACACGAGAAAGGGGCATGAAATATACATTTGGGAGGAGAAAAATGTTAACTTTTATTTCGTCGAATATGAAGGCAAACATTGTAATCATCAAAAATATAAAATTTCAGAATTTTGATGAATCTTTATCTTTTACATCAATCTGAGTTCAAACATGCTTTCTTGAAAATTATTTTTATCAACAGGTAAAACAATAATTCATAAATGGAAACAAAAGGATGAAATTTATGACATTGTGAAAACACCTAATTTGTACATCTGGATCATATTTTCGTGTTAAATCTATCAACGCAAGAACCGCTGGTCTAGCCTTATGTATATATGAAAATAACTTAATAACGAAGCGAAATTTAATAAGTGGTTTTCATATCAAAATTGTAAACTCATATCAAACTTTGGACGAAAGACATTGAAGGGTCGAGTATCTACTCGTTCATGTGTATCGAAATATGAGATAGAAACACAAGGCAGATAAATGAAATTTGATGCATAATCTCGATACTAAAATTGTAGATATGTTTAAAATTCAGAAACCAATTGTTCAATTGGAAGATGACCAAAGTGATACTCAGTTTCCTTTGCTGTATGGTGAAACAAAACATACAATTCAGTAAACAATCGCAGATAATAATATTGTGATATGTGCATCATAATTCCCATGCCCCTATAAATGTTCAAGAAGTTGGCCATTTATTATATTATAATTCATCTGCTTCAATTATTTTAGTACGTTTAGCTCATTTATTACAATCTATTTTGTCTCAAAACCTAAATGCTTGTGTGAAAATTGATTTCAGGTATAATAACTGAAATAAAATGTTATTATCAAATTTAATTTGCATCATACTTTTTTTAATAGCAATGAAACAGAAACCATTTGAAATTGTAGAACAATATATATTTCCGTTCCAAAATTTGGACAGAAAAATACTTAAAAGCATGTTTGAAGAACAACCTTTTCGATAAAAATGCGTACATTGAATTGAAATCTTTACTATATATTTCCTTCTGTATATCATGTACTAGAGAGGAACAACAAAAATTCGACTAAAAATAAATATATATATATATTTCAGAATCTACGTTTTTGCTTTTAAAATTTTGCACTCCTAAAAGTAATTTGTTGTACAATGTTTCACTTAATTTAAGAACTTGTTTGTCACTCCAAAATTATATATATATTTGTTTTAGGTTAAATTTCTCCAAAAAAAATTTATCTTTTTTTTTTCTTTTTCTTTTTGACAATTCTGTAGGCATTTTTATCCATTAAAATTAAAAAATAAATAAATGAAAGGTCAAACTGATACACCGTCTTGAATGCTATCGGAGAGCAAAAGGTTAAATTTACTCTTGATATATATTCAGTTATATTAATATTTAGCAATCTAATTGAGCTATCTTAATATTTTTCTATCAAAATTAATTGTTTTAATATTTTTTATAGTTTTTTTAATACTCAAAAGTTCCCAAAATTTAAATTTTTGCTCTCAGTTATTTAAACGTGAAACAATAATGTTTCAAACTCTACACTCTCATTTTTTTCTATTTTAGAATGCCATCCCAACAATTTAAAGCTATAAAAATGTTATTGAATATTTTTTTCGTATTCTTTAATTCGACTGGTTGAAGGTGCCATTTTTTAGGGATGTTTAGAGATGATTTAAAATTTTTTTTTTCAGAATTCTTCATTTATGAGAAATTAGGAAAGGATTTTACACATATGCTGAGTATTCAAATCTAAGTAAATATGCTATCGTGAAAAAGGTAATAAAAAAAATTCTGACAGCAGCGGAAAACATTTTTTTTACTGAAAACTTTGGTGGAAGGGGGGGGGGGGGGGAGTGCAACACAAATTTGCAAATCTTCATGCCAATATATTCATACAACTATTTTGCCAAGGAATTGCATTATAAGATTTCTAATGAAGGTCAACAATATATCCATGACAATACGACCTGAAATAGGGTCATAAAAAAGAATACGACCAAATTTAACAAGACATAATAAAAGAGAAATGATATTGAAAAAGGTGATTCATAGTAAGTTCATTTGAAGGTTATTGATAATTAATAAGTGAATGCATACGACAAAAACTAAAATTTATGTCCGATTCGCCAAGTAGGTAGCACGTGGGACTTAAATATGATAAGGCAGTGAACTAGAACAAGGCGGTTTCCTTGAACGCACATTAAAAAAAATAATATACTACAGACATTTAGATTTTATGCAAAATTCGTGCTTAAGATGTAGCATCATTCAAAGACGAAATTCAGTTGAATTTTTTTGAAGAGCAAAATAAGCGCTTGAAAATCCGAGTGTATGCTTTTATTGATATTGCTTTAAAAAAAATATTTCATTATTATTTTCATGCTGCATGTGATATATGAATATTAAATTTGCTTTATCACATTGTTTAAACATTGTATTTATTTCTCAAGACACAGATTTTGAAGCGGGATTACCAAAAGTATTAAGATCAGTAAAGCCGTTCTTTTCATTCATTTCACTAATCGTATTCGGAGCTTGTTAAACAAGGACAACAAATGCATAACATTTTAGTTCTAGCATTTTATTTTCGGTACACTTGACTTTTTAGGCTTCAGAGATTAAATGCATGTTTGAAGGTTGGATAATCAGCATAAGAATAAAATTTACTACGATACGTCAAGTTCAGTTTTGATAAAAATCAAAACCCTATCGAAGCTACAAGTTAAAAAGTAAAAATCAAAATACTATAGAATTAGAGCCAGGTTAAATGTATTATGGTGAGGGGGGGGGGGCTTTAGGAGTTGCAAGGTTTGACACTCCTTCAACTTTCAAAATTGCATAACTTTTTTGTAACACTGAAATTTAAATTGAATTAGATTTTAAGGTGAATAAGTTCTAGTATATAACCCTAGTAAAGCAAAATGAAAATACAAAATTAAATTTCCCAGCAGATGCCACAAAAGAAATTTGAAGGCCTCGGAGCACTTAGGCAGTTGTCTATTTGATCATTCGGCCCTGCCTAGAATATCTGTTCGATTCAATTCTATTACCATTTAACTGTAAATTTACTTGCGTGAAAGAATTAAAATTTTTTATTTTATCATAAGTAACCTTGGTAGGGATTTTATAGTAATAATAATGATAAAAGGTGGGCGCTTGTACCTGTCGTGTTTGTCCGCCAAGGACTCCCTGCTGACGTCACTTCCTGTGGCGATGGCACTGTCCGTGTCGCCGGGAGGGGGTGGCGAACACTCATCGTCCCGCCGATTCGGCCCGCTCACCGTCACGCTGGGCTGCAAAAGAAATCAAGCACTTCATTCATAAACATTGAAGGGCAATGGTCAGATGGCAACACGCATCCAATGTCCTCAAAACCTCAACAAAGATATCCAAAATCAAAATATGGCCATTTTCACAAACAAGGATGGAATCAGTTACAAGAGCACCTCGACACAAAATTTGGATTTGTTTGTGATAGTAGAATATGTTGTAGATACATTTTCCTTCAGGAACACTTTAAAAAGAAGGAATTTAATTGAACCAAATGACAATTACACAGTTCACCTAATCATTCCAATTTAGATTTAAACCAGCGAGAATGGTTTCACCAGCACTTTCACGCATAATAAATTTAATGCATTTCTCTAATAAAGATGTTATCCCCCCCACGCTTTCGAAATAAAATAAATAAATAGATAAATAAAAATAAAAAAAAACAAATTATGCACTTTGGACAAGGCCCACGAATGCTCAGATTTTAATTTTGTGTATCACACACGTGAAAAATGTGTGCTTCATAGTGTAGTAAAAATAAAGGTATCTTTACAAAATATCGATCTCGATCGATCAATAACTACGAAATATCGATTTTTGGCGTAAATACAGCGCTTTTACTAAATCTATATTTTGATCTTTCGCGTTCTTTTTTGGCAACGAATGGTTGACATGCAGTTAATACACAAATACAAGAAAATCGAATATTTATTTTGAACGCCTATTTTTACGGCCGATTGTAACCAAAATTGACATAGAATTACAAAACTACTCATTCACAGAACACAGTCATACAAAACTAGTCACTACATAGAACTAGTCATTCAAGATCGCACAAAAATTTCATTTATCCAAGTCATGACAAGTTTTGCTTGCGGAAGTACAGACCGATAAAAGGTTAACTTTTTGATAAAAATGGTTCAAAATTTTATAAGAATTCATACGTTAGATGCTAAAGCTATGTGCCAAATTGCATTTATCTAGTTCTTTTTCTTTTAGTTGATCGTGTAAACGTATATGAGAATAGCTAAACTGTCTTTCTATGAACGGATTTCGTTCAAAACTTGTAGAAATCTACAAATTTGATGTTAAGACAGTGAACAAACTTCATAGAGCGAGCTTAAAATGTTTTTCAGTTATTATGCTCACAGGCAGACAAACATAATTCCAAAAATATGTTTTTCGAATCTAAAGAGGTTTGAAACAAGAATTATCAAAATTTCGATTCCGATTTTTTGACGATTATAATATTTTCTCATTGTATATGAGAAAGTAAAAGAAAATATTTATATAAATTAATATATGCCTACGATGTCCAGATAAATTGAACCCATTTACAGCCTTGTAAGGGGAAGAATCGGAAGATCCAAGCACAATGAAAATTATTTTCATGCGATTTAAATTCTAAAAGAAACGTCAAAAACAAAATAAACTTTCGAATTTCATACTTTCTCTCTCTTTCAAACTTTCATTTCGAGCTTTATCGTTTGTTAATTTACCAGGCGAATAATTGTTGCAATGTAAATTTAAAGAGTAAAGGCAATGCTATTTTTTTTTACTTCGGTTTCATATCTTCGTTATTGTGATTTTGATATCATAACATTCATCACATCACAAGCAATACTATGTGGCTACTGCATATATAGTATAAAATCATTTGTGTCTAAGACTATCATCATAATGCAGTTTTTGTACACGTAAAAATCGACAGACAATTAAGAGATTGTGCCATTCATTTTTAAAAAAATTATTTCGAAGTTTGGCCCTTATATACCATTAAATCTCATCGTTCTGCACGCTGCAGATTAATTGAGGTATTAATGATTTTATACTTGTATATATTAAAGAAAATTGAAAAAAAGAATCGACGGCCATGAGCCTCCTCATGTTTATCTTTAAAATAGTGAAGAGTGAACCCAAAGTACGTCTGGCGACAGACTTCCTAGCTGCGCGGTCCCCCTTCTCCACTTTAAATTAGATAGCAAATTCTTCACAAGAGACTGCAAAACTGATTTTGAGATTTCCAAGGCATCGCTCTGCAAGGACTAAATGAACGTTTTTATTTACACACATAATGGCAGATTTAGATATTTCTTGGCTCAATGACGTTTTGTGACACCTATTGCAATGTTCTTAACAAATGTCAATCCAAGAAAAGATAATTCATATGTTTATGAGAATCATCTGGACGAACTTAGCCCTTTTCCAATCACAGTATATAAATGCAAAAATATTTCTTCATAAAATCGTCATTTACATTTTTATACTTACTAAGAAAACCAAACATATTTTTATGGATAATGAACTATGCGACGAGAACAAGTCCAAACCACATTTTTCGCTGAACAATGAAAGTGAAGAATGTTTTCCTATTTTAGGCAATTATAATTCTTTCGAACTATTCTGACATTTCAACTGTAGGCTTGATACAATTTAGAGAAAGCTTTGGATTGATTCATTCTAGTTTTCGATGCTTTAATTCGTAAAATTTAGCAATGGTTTGCAAGCAAAATTTAAGTGAATCTATTAATTGATTGTTAAGTTCAGAAAATATTTAAAATCTGTATTGTCATCAAAAATATATAAATTTAAAGGCTCAAAATTATAGAACTCTGTAAAATTCCATTTTACTAAGATGAAACAAATCCAGTTAAAGAAAAATATTTAAAAGTCCTTGCCCATTACACAATGATTTTCCCTTATAACAAAAACAGGAATGAAAAACAGTTTAAAGCCTAACATTTTAATAACCAAAAAGAGATCTTTTCAAAGACTTCCAAGGATTATTTTATTTAAACAACCGAGTTTTAAATTAAATAAGTAAAAATCATAAAAAAGCGAGTGATTATATTTTTAAAAATATATACAAGCATTCCGTAATTTGCTAATAGAGACATCTGTGCATTACCTGTTACAGCTAATTTTTGAATTATTTCATTAATCCTCTGTCCCATAATGCGCTGCGATTAAATAACATTTATTTATCTTTCGTTTTCTCTTTTTATTAATGACACCGATTATAATATCTATCACAAATCTGCTTATCAACGATACGAAATGATCTTAAAAACATGATAAAGGATTAAATCTTTTCATAAACAATATTACATAAAAATTGGGACAAAGGCATTAAAAACTGATTAAGTCTCATTAAAAAAATAAATGCATACACAAAATATATGCGAAACTATACTATTGCATCGAAAAATTCCACAGTATTACCAAAATCAAGTTGAAATATCAATGCGCATTAATCGATGTCCTTAAAAACCGAACAATCGAAACGGATTAAAAGGTCATTTTACCATAATAGCCCACGGTATTTGGGAACGAGAGTCTTTAAAAGCTTCATTTGTTACAGTCCAGAGGGCAAGTTGTACGTAAAAAGGGGGAATACGATTTTCATAAGATTAAAAGTTGAAAACATTTTGTTCCGGATTAAATGACAGGATCTTCTACATCTGTAAACTAGCTTCCGATTGAATACTTTGGGGAGATTTTACTTTTAAACTTCTTAGATTTAACACAGAAAGAATTGTAAAAAATAAACCAGATCCGTTTTATTGCATGATATCAAACATGGCCCTTAAAACATATTGGCAGAATCTAATACTTAAAATAAAGCCGCTTTGTTTCCCGGTATCTCTTGTATTAAATTAATTTTTACGTTATTTTTCTATATCTTTATTGCAGAAGACATCTTAAGATAAAAACATTTTCAAGATTGTATCTCTTAGAAATAGGTCTATATTGATGTTCAGCATTAACTTTTCAGTAAAAGTGCTAATACATATGAAAGTAACATTTAAAAAATTTATCCTACTTTCTACTAGCTGTTCGCTTGACATACATTTTGATACCCAAAAGCTTGAAGATTCTACAATTTTTTACTTATTATCTAGACATTTTTATAGAAGCCATCGATTATTTATTTAAATCAAAATTATGCTCACATGTGGTAAAAAAAATTAATAATGCTATAAATATGAATTAAAAGCAAAAAATATTTTATAAAATTATTCTAATATTCTTTTTATAACGTAAAATAATGTTGAGTAATTTTCACATTTCAATATAAATATTTTAACTTTTTCGTTTTTGTCATGATATAGGTTTAAAGTTATACAAAAAATAGATTCACTTGTGAAGGTTTCAAAGAGAAAGCAATAAGAAGAGGGGGATATTTTATACATATTTTAAATCGACACACCCTAGTTATTAACGTATGAATGACATTGTGCAATGTGTATACATGGAATGTAACATGTAAATAAACATTCCTTTCTTGTAAGATCTTTCAGAAAAGAAAAGGCATAGTTTAGAATCTGAGTTAGTTATCGCTATGTGATAATCTTAGAAATCAAACGAAATTTTTTCGTCATTCTAAACAACCTTCGATAAAATATGTATTCAGGGCGATGCTAAAATCGAATGAGTTACTATTGTTGTACAATCTATACTTATAATAAAGCTCAATGTGTGTATGTGTGTGT
>JAPMOR010074350.1:8695-57904 GCA_026543865.1 Argiope aurantia
CTATAATATTAATTATTCTTCAGTACACAACCTTACTCTTGAACATTCTTAAACTCATATTAAAATATTTAATTTTAACCTTGGTTTATATCAAATAAATAATTTTCTAAGTACTGTTGATATAAAATAGTAACTATCATAAAAATAACATGAATATCTAATCGGTATGGATTCAAATTTCAAGTTGGGGTTAAATGATGAGACTCATGCCAATGAACTATTATACTGCACTTTATACTTTTAATACAAAGATATTAAATATAGAAAGAAAGATATTAATGTATTTGACATAATATAAGTAAATATGAAATTGCAGTTTCTCATAAGTTATAGAAAATATTTATATATATATATGAAATCAAGGTTTTAACTTCTTTTGAGTGATTTACAAAATCAATTATGTCTGGCTATAATGGGAGCTTAGAATTGTTTTGGCTATATAAAATACAAAAAAAAAAATCATTTTCTATACTACAGGAGAACATTTGGAAAAGGAACTGTTGCTTTCAGAGTAAAATGTTTAATTCTTTAGAAGTTCTTCCGTTCCCAAAGAAATAAACATTTTTGGACAACAAGCCGCTTCTAGAGAGCATTAAAATGCGCCATTAAACTTTTGCACAACTTGCACTTCCCACGAAATTGATCTAATAGCCTTAAGTGCATCTGGACATTGCAGCGCGTACTGACCTAATACAGGTGGTCTTTAGAGACAGAAGATTTATTCCATGACTTTCAAAACAATAGACATTATAGACAAAATGAGTGGATGTCCGTTTAATGAAAAGAATCTAAAGAACGCCTTTGTTGCACTTTGAATATATCGTATAGCTTCACTCAAGTGAGCACTTCAGTGTTGAGGAATTTAGCAATGGTGTTTTGTAATGAGAATCAGGGATTTATACTCATGTATGAGATCAGTTTATCACTATCTTTTTTGGCAGCTAACAAAGCACTATCAGAGAAGCTAAAGGCAAATTATACAGCATTTATAATGTATAAAATTTCGGTATAAAATGCACATTATTTAAAAATGTGCGTTTACAAAAATGTACGTAATCTATATGCATAACACTCAAACGTAAAAAAATGGATGCTTAAATTTTCCCTTTTAATTAACTTTTTATTATAACAGTGAAAGGTCTCTTGGTTCATCTAAGCTAATTTAGAAAGTTAATTTTTTTAAGTCAAGGAAACCTGCTGTGACGCGTATAGCACCTGTTGAGTATTAGTAATAGTATTTTTAGATATTAATAATGGTGTGTTATTAGTTTTTAAAGCTCTTCCCTTTATCCCTGCCTACGTATATCGCTCATAACTAATTCAACCGTCAACCCTCAGAATCACGATATACTTACTTAATGACCTGATTTTATTTTGAAATTATTTAATTTTAATATAATTTGAAATTAACAATTTTTTTAATTTTATTTTTTGATATTTTTGTTACATTTCGGTTTTGAACAGTAGTAATATGATGATATTTGATTAAAAATGAAATATAGAAACTGTTTAATATGCTTCATTTTATCGTTGTATCATTTCATCATATCATAATTTCTATGTATAAATAAAATAAATATACTGTTTAAATATAAAAATATTTATAATAAAATGATTCTTTGTTTGTCCCCTCTATTTTATCTGTCACCCCTCCCCCTTCCCTCTTCCTTCTCAACATCATCATCATTCGAACACTTGAGATTACATAAACTGCTAGGCATTTGTTTAGCACTGGATGTGCTGGATTTACTTTCCGTAAATAGAATTCCGTCTCAATACTTTAATTTCATTTGTGGATTTTTCACCAAATTGTAATTTTTCATTTCTTTTTTTTAGTGTGCATTTTTTAAAATTGACAGTGGAATTATTTTTCTGCATGTTATTTCCTCTAGTAGAAATATAAATTCGTACAAAATTTTGGAATATTTTTTCATTTTGAGGATTGCTCCCTTTTCAACTTTTCTCCTTTTTTCTGAGAAAAATTTAATAACACTTGAAAAAGTACAACGATATTTTATATTATTTGGTTTTAATGAAACATGCTCCGCGACTTTTACAAACAATACATCCAATGGTAAAATTTGAGACTAAGAACATATCATAGGAATGATTTATTCATTTTTATAAAATGAAAAATTTCTTTGTTCAATAAATTTTTGAACATATCGGATTTCTAATTAAAATATAAACTGACTAACAATTTCATTCAAAAACAAAAGCTAGAATTTAATTTCTAGAATATTATTTTTCTATTAAGAATAAAATATATGATTATTTTTCTTTTTTAAATCTTTAACTACTTCATTGTTCTTTAAAATATAGTTACACAAATTCCGTCCAGTAGATATACAGTAAAAATTTCAACTGGGTCAATAAAGGATATCAACTATTTATTCTACACGAAAATTCGAAACACAGTTAACCCTTTGCATTCGGAAAAGTAATTCGATGCATGCTTATTCACCTAATACAAAGATTTGTTTATTGCTCTGAAAAGTAAATATATATAATTGTTTTAAGTCAAACTTCTTTGAAAAATTAATCTACATCTTTTTACCATTCTGTAGGCATTTTTAACAATCGAAATAGGAAAATAAATAAATAAAACGTCGAACTGATGCATCATCTTAAATGATGAGCGAGAGGCACCATCCGAATGCAAAGGGTTAATAAATTAAACACAGACGAATTGCATCCGAAACAGCACTTCCCATCATTAACAGATTCTCATTAAACAACCGTAACAACATAAAGCTCTCAGAAAGAACTTCTTGGAAATCAACACAAATCAGGTAATTCACTAGAGCTTCAGCTGTATTCTCAGCTTTTATAGTCACCATGATATGGTAAAAAAAGCTTCTGAAGGGAAATGGTATCTTCGTTCATAATCTCATATCTTTTATTTTGGGCAGTAAATTCCAGTAAATTGCTAACCTTTGTATTTATAGCCAAGATGAAATTAACTAAATGATTCGGCATCCATTTTATTAACATTAAATCATGAAATCACCATTTCTTACCATGAACTTACGAAATACGAAGAAAAACAATATTTTGTTGCAGTATTATCCACTAGTATTGATATTCATTAACTTTTGTGGCCGGTTTAAGCTTCGTTTAATGTTTATAAAGTTTTTCCTGATAAATTGGTAGATTTAGAGAGAACCAGTATTGGATAAGTAATCACTCACATAATAACTAATTGTATTCATGATTTCATAATATTTTAAACTAATATTATTTCTAGTCCTTTCATATTTTCAACTCATAATTTGAAATAAAAATTGTTGATAAGTTTTCTTTGAAAAACATTATATTAAATAATTTCAATTTAATTATTTAAATAATACCATTTTTCGAAATTGAATATTTTGCCATGTTTCAAGAAACAAATTAATAATTCACATTCTATCCTGTTAAGGAGAAAAATTTAGTTCCACAAAATGGTGCAAGATAAAGTTTTTAATAACATCAGGTAACGTATTTAAAATGTTTCCAGTTGTAATAATCTTAAAATGTGAAACATACTGAAGTTTTTTGTTAGCTTTCACTCTATTTTCCTCCATATTTTGCCCCCACCGTTTAACAAGATTTCTTTTGTCATCCTTTCGTCAAAAGCAAAAAAAAAAACTGAGACAAAAGATTAAAGGAGAGAATAAAAAACCTAGATTTTTGAAGAAAAAAGAGCATTATCTTTTCAATAAAATTAACTTAACTCTTCATCCTAAGTGAATATAATTTTCTGTTTCAAAAATAGCCAATACAGAAGTATTTGATTTTTTTACAAAAAATTGCATTAAATGTTTTTATGCAGCGTTTAAGAATTAATATTTCTGATGAACAGTAATTGAAGTAGAGAATATCTAATAAATCTGTTACATTTTTATTACATTTTTATTGAAGTTGCTGAAAATGTTCAGATAAATGTTAAAAATAGAAGTTTTTTATAAATGCAATCACAGTAATTCATATTTACAGTTATTTTACAAGGAAGTGTGTTCCTATATGTATGTGTGCACATATATATATATGCTTGTATGTGAGTTAGTATCCCTCATTTGTTAATTTTTACTCTCTCGTATGCGAAATATACAACCAGAAAAATAATTGTAATCTTAAAAAAAAGTTCGAATTTATTTTCCACGTTTCAGATATCCCTGAATCCGAAAAAACACATTTTTGGAATTATGTCTATCACTATTTTTATCTGTCCGACTGTGACTCAATGATCCAAAAGCGATTTAATCTAAACGAATGGAATTTGGTAGGTAATCTGTGCACAAAATTTGTAAATTTATATCAAATTTTGATTGAAATCCATTCAGATGAAATTTTGCAGAATGCAATTAATAATTACAAAATCTGATTAGCTATATTGATAAATTTTTATAAACATGTTTTAGTATTTATAATGTAGGTCCATAAGAAATTTGTGTCTAAATTCTTCAAGGATTGACAGTCTGTCGGTCTGAGCTTTTGCATGCATGTAGAGACAATAACTCAAAAATGCAATGATTAACTAAATGAAATTTGGATGTGAAACTCTGACAATAATTGCAATTTTTTCTATATCAAATTTTGGTTACAATAGATCAGAAAACGTGTATATATGAAACGTGAAAGTACATATTCGATTTTCAGGTATTTTCTTTTATTAATCACATGTCATTATATAATCACTGAAAATTCCACGCAATATTCTGTAAAATGATAAATACACGCCAACAATTTATCTTTCGTAACCATTTTTTGCCAGTGGCAAGCAAGTTATTATAAAAGAATCGTTTTTTTTTCTTCTCAACTCGCAATTCTTATGTTTGAAATTAAAATATGAGCACTCGTGACCTTCACGAACCGCAATTTTATGTGGAGGGGGTCAATAACACTTACAGTACAGAATATGTGAGAAGGTTTCGTGGAAACTACTGTCCCTAATATAAAATGTTACTTATTTCTTTCGAAATCTATTTATCCTAAAACATTTGTTACAAAAATAAATAAATGCCATGTTACAGAAGATTTCATTTTATGTTTTATTTGAATCATTTTTTATTTTCAATTGGTAGGAAAAGAAGTCCCAAATACATATAATTTTTGTTCTATTTGTGTATTAATCCCATGTCAGCCAGTAATCGCCATTAGTTGCACTTTAAATTCAGTAAAATACAAGATTTAAGTCAAAATTCGATCATCCCTTATTATTTTTCGCCATTAGCATCAATACACAAGTACCAACTAAGTTACTTTATTTCAAAGCACAAAATGTTCATGTGCAAAAATAAAAATCTGAACGCTTTTGAAGTTCATAACCGTGACCAAATTTCACAGTTTTTTTACATGGGAAAAGGCATAGTACATATTGTCACGTAGATACTTTAGTATAGAACTTAATGACACACAAGAAGTAGAGCTAAACCAATTTATTAACTGAACTCAGAACTGAGAATACAGTAACTGACAAATCTGCTTTTATTCAAGCAAAGTTCCAGAATACTCTTCTGGAGACAGTAAGAAAAGTCCAGAACACTTGTCTGGTAAACTAAAGAATGTTGGTCGTCTTGTTCTTCTGGGTCATGGTATGGTTTCCTGCGTAAATCGTGGACAACTTCCTTCGATTTCGGCCTTCTAGAATTAGGATCGAAATCGGCTACTTCATAAGTGACGTCGGACAACCGCCTCAAAACTTGATAAGGGCCGTACTTCTTGAGGAGCTTCTCAGAAAGCCCCTTTTCACGAACTGGAATAAAAATCCACACCAAATCCCCTGGTTCGTATGCCACCATCCGATGTTTGGAGTCATAATGCCGGCGATCTTTATGCTGAGCCTCGAGAGTTCGTGCACGAGCTAATTGCCTCGATTCTTCTGCCTTATGGATCAGATAACTAACGTAATCGTCTTCTTGGCTGAACACGTTGGGGCAGAGAGGAAACATCGTATCCAACGGCTCATGTAGGAGGTAGAAGGGCGTAAAACCTGTCGTGTCCTGCTTGGCAGTGTTGTAGGCGAATGTGACGAACGGCAATATCTGGTCCCAGTTCTTCTGTTCGACATCAAAATACATAGAAAGCATATCTGCTAGCGTTTTGTCGAATCTCTCTGCAAGTCCATTTGTTTGCGGATGATAGGCTGTTGTCATTCGATGAGTGATATTGCACGGTCGATTAATATCGGACACCAGCGTGGACTGAAAAACTTGCCCACGGACTGTAATGATAACTCGTGGAGCTCCATGTTTCAGGATTATGTCCTCTAGTAGGAATTTGGCAATTTGTGTGGCTTCCGCCGTCGGTAAAGCTCTGGTGAACTGCGTACCGTGTCAAATAATTGGTGCATACTACAATCCATTTGTTGCAGTCGCCAGATTTTGGAAATCGTCCTAGCAGGTCGATACCGATGCGATGGAAAGGAGCGGCAGCTGGTGGAATATACACGAGATGACGTGGTGGCTTCTGAGGAATAGATTTTCTCCTTTGACATTCACGTCAGTGCATCACATATCTTCGAACATTTCTGTACAAACCTGGCTAATGGAATAGCTTTCTTATTCTGTCATACGTCCTGGTGAATCCTAGATGTCCAGTCGTAGGGTCGTCATGGAGAGATTCTCGAATACTGAGCCGTAAATGCTTCGGGATCACTGGTAGGAATTTCCTTCCTGACGGATCAAAATTCTTCTTGTAGTGTAATTATTCCTTCGACTAATTTAAAGTTTCCCAGCCTACTTGTTTTGGTACTTTGTCGGTCTCGTATTATTTTTACCAATACCGGATCTTTCATCTGTTCTTCTGAGAGATTAGTGAATAAAGTGGAATCTATGCAATCCCCATACCATGAAGCATCGACATTTAATGGGTTTCTGGACAGACTATCGGCATCTTTGTGTTTCCTTCCACTTTTGTACACCACTGATACGTCGTATTCTTAGAGTCACAGCGCCAATCTAGCGAGTCTTCCAGAGGGATCCTTCAGTCCTGTCAACCAACACAGGGAATGATGGTCGGTGACGATCTTGAAAGCCTTTCCAAAGAGATATGGCCGAAACATAGTTATAGCCCATCTGGCCACAAGACATTCTCTTTCAGTTGTGGAATAGTTTTTCTCAGCCTTCGTCAGAGTCCGCTAGGCATAAGCTATTACTTTTTCCTTCGCATCTTGGATTTGGACTAATACTGAGCCGATTCCATATCCACTGGCGTCGGTGTGAAGTTCATTTGTGCAGTTTCGCCATAAAAGCCTAAGACAGGATCGGAGGTAAGATCTTTCTTCAAGGTATTAAAAGCTTCCACTTGTTCAGGTCCCCAACAGAATTTTGTGTTCGTCTCTATGGCAAAAGTCCATGATAAATCAGCGATAGTAAGAGCGAAGTCCCAGAAAGCTTCTGATGTCAGGGATATTCCTAGGCACGGGAAAGTCGCTCACGACCTTTATTTTTTCTGGGTCCGGTCGTATGCCATCACTGGATACTAGGTGTCCCAAGATCATTATCTATTGTGCTCCAAAGAGACATTTTTTGGATTACGAATAAGGCCGACGTTCCGTATACACTGAAGGACGGTATTCAAAATCTGAAGATGTTCAACGAATGTTTATGAGAACACCACAATGTCATTTAAATAGCAAAGGCGCATTGTCCTTTTTAAATGTCGCAGAAGATTATCCATCATCCTTTCAAAAGTTGCAGGAGCTTTGCATAAGTCAAAGGACATCACTTTAAACTCGTTTAATCCCTCAGGTGTAATAAAAGCTCTATAGTACGAATATGAAAACGAGAACACGGGACATTAGGAACTTTATGAAATTTGGAGTATTTTTTTATAAAGCGTGAACACGGGACTAAATATGTATTATTTCATTAAATAGGAACACGGAACAGTAAAAAATTTGAAAGACTCCATTTAGGAGTCCAATTTTTCAGAACACAGGATAATATATATTATATAAAAAAATTTCAAAATATCTTAAAGAAATAGGAACACGGGACAATAAAAAAATTATTAAAATTTTTTTTTATTATTTGCCGGCGGCGCCGACAAATCTTCCAGTCAGAGGATGAGTCTCAATAGATCGCAGTATGGTTGCTGCTCTACTACTTACGACACCCAGACCAGTACCTAAGTCGTCTACAGACGATTCGGCACCCACGCATCACACCCAGAGGGTCAGGATCCAGAGCCGGGGGCGCACATTCTAGACGCCCCCAAGAATGCTCAGCATCGAACAGGCCTCGTCGCCGGAGTAGTCCCAACTATAAAGAAAGGATGTACGCTCCGGATAAAATAGCCACACGCCGCGCGAGGTGCGAACGGTATCGTTGCAGTGCCTAGACGGGATTCTGACTTACAGGCGTTCAGTCATAATCCCACGGACGGTAGCTTCGCACTGCTGGTCACTCAACCAAGCACATGTACCAAGTGTCCGAACCTGCGATTCCTCTCGTACTGAGCAGAATTACTATCGCAACGACCGATCATCAGTAGGGTAAGTCCACCATCTAACTCTCCTACCCCCCTCGAAGGCACACGGATTTAAACCATAAAACTGAATGACCGGACTGCCGCAACAGCAATTGGCGGGAACTGTGGTTGAGTCCTAAGGGCCGTCACCGGCCACGGTACAACCCTTCCCGAAGGAAGTACGTCCCGTCATCGATGGGAGGAGTCAGATCCCTCACCTATTAGTGTACCCTCCAGGGTGGCGAGATCCAACCATCATGCCGGAAGCATCTCATTACAGTCCGTCCCAGCCGAAGCCATTCGGATAAAACGATGGGCCGCCGCAAGGCAACCCCACCCAGGACAATGGCGCAGGACTAACTCTTGAGATTCTATTTTTCCATCAGACCAGAAGAAATTAAATTTAACCTACTATCCTTGTTCCATTACAATTAAGATCTAACTGTACTTATTCTATACAATGTTAGATAAAGTACTATATACAGTTAATGTACTAAATACTCAATGCAATTCATTACAATGATATAACATTAATTTTTTACATAATTAAGAGCATAACCATACTCTCTTCAAAATATATAAAAACACAAGAATAACAAAGATTGTTTTAGACAACAACATAAATATGTAAGTAGTGAAAAACTTGAGAAAAAAATTTGTAAAGAACATTCAAGAAACAACAACATATTTACAATAGTATAAAACAAGAAAACCAAATCTGTACAAGATCAATCGAGGAAAGACATTTCCATTTGTTGTAGTTTTGCGACAATTTGTGAAGCACTAGTACGAAAAGTTGGGATTTTAACTAATGTTTCGAGTTCCATATTACTCCATTCTTTTGGCCATTAATTCCGGAAATCACTCCAAAGGTCACAATATTTTAGCACATGTAAAATTGTTCCTGTGTCATTTCCACAAATGCAGACAGCGGATTTGCCAAAAAGCCTCGCTTGATGTGTCCTGAAAGTCCCATGTCCAGTAATAATTTGATTAATGTAGAAATCTCCATATAATCTGTTAGGGCTAACTTGTTTTATAATTTTTTTGGTCCATTCCCCTTTCTTGGATTCCGTCCATCTATCTTGCCATTTTCTAATTATCTTGCTTTTTAATTCTGTTTTTAATTGTGTGATGGAGGGGCCGAAATTAAAATCTATTTCTTCTTTCTTTGTTGCTTCTTTTGTTAGGTAATCTGCTCTTTCATTGCCCACGATTCCTTTATGGGCTTTTACCCACTTAATTCTTATATTTAAGTTTGAGTTGATTATCTTAGTTTTTAAATCATTTATAAATTTTCTGTCTTCATTGGTAGCTTGCAAGGTTTCCAAAACAGATCTCGAGTCCGAAATAATAGAGACATTTAACCATTTCTTCTGAATAATATAATCAATTGCTGTTATTATAGCCACTAGTTCCGCGTTATAAACTGTACTATTGTCATTAAGTCTGAGCTTCACGTTATCAGTCTCAATACCTTGTTGATAGATTACAATGGCGCATCCCACTCGTCCTTCAAGTTTCGACCCATCAGTATATATTTGTGTTCCGTCCATAATTTCATTAAAATATGCCCATTCTATTTTAGTGCGTTCCAAGGTGTTATTAATTTAACATAATTGAGGTTTGTAATTCCTTCTTGATATTCAATTAATTTTTGTTTATTTATAACTTCTAACACTGGGTTTGAATATTTAATTTTAATATCCAGTGATAAACATCCACTCAATACTTGGAGGGCTTCGTTGGAGACCGTACTGTAGCATTTCGTTATAATTAGTAGAGATTGCCTCTGAATACTATTCAATTTATTGTTTAATTTTACAAGATCCTTATATCATATTTCACTCCCATAAGTTATGATTTTCTCTATAACCTCCAAATAGATTTGCTTTAGAACTTTTGGTTTTAGACCCCAAGTTGCTCGAGCAATTCTTCGTAGTTTTTCTTGCAGTTTGGTTACTTTTTCCTGTATTACATTTAAATGAGGCATAAATGAAAGATTTTGGTCAATTGCGATTCCCAAATAATTTAATAACTTTTGAGTATGATAATCTTTGGTTATATAATTTTATTCCAGGAAAATGTGTGATATCCTTTTTATTTTTAATCATAGTATAAACAGATTTATTTCTATTAAAAATTAAATTGTATTTATCTGCCCAACTTTCCAATTTATTCATTACTTTTGTACTCTTTTCTGTGAAAAGGTAAAATGCTTTGGCTCTAATTAAGACAATGTCATTTGTGTAGGCTTGGACCACAATTTCTGATTCACTGTTAATTTCTTCATCCAATAATAATTCATTAATGATTAAAAGACACAAAATAGGGCCCAGACTAGATCCCTCTGGGACTCCAATGTTATATCTCCATTTATTCCCATCGGTCAATAATATCGTTCGACCGTGTAAGAAATCTTCCAATAGTCTCCTCAAGGAATCATCAATATATTTTTCAAAGAGTTGTTTCAGGTCCACCCATCTGATTGAATTAAATGCGTTGGAAATATCAAGGGAAATTACGCAGGTTATAATATTGTTGCGTTTTGAGTCATGGATAAAATTTATTATGCTTTTCAAAGCGTCGTTGGTACCACGATTCTTGCGGAACCCAAATTGGTTTTTGTGTAATAAATTTTCTTTTTCTAGATGATATGTTAATCGTTTAGTAATTAGTTTGTCCAATACTTTACCCATAACTGGTAGTAAACAGATCGGTCTATAAGATTTGTAGTCTGTCAAATCTTTACCTTCTTTAGGTATCAATACAACGTATGCTATTTTCCAATTTTCAGGAAAGAATCCCCGAGTTAAACATACATTGTAAAGATTAATAAACAACTTTTATTAGCGTAAAAAACTTTAATAATTGAATAATTTCTGCTCTCCAGCCATCATATCCAGGAACACTCTTTTTTCTCATGCTTACTAGAACATTTTCTATTTCTATCTCTGTAAATTTTAAAATATTTATATCCTTCTTTGTGAAACATCCTTCATTTGTAGCATTCGTAATATACGGGAAATGTTTCTTTAAAATGTAATCTCTACTTTCATTATGAGATTTTGTGATTTCCTTATTATCTTTAGTAATTTAACTAATCTTTGATTCCATTTTTTTTTATCTTCTATTATATTTTTAATATTACCATAGGATTTCTTCTGCAAAATATTGCTCAGAAAATCTTTGAAGCAATCTTTTTTTGCAATAGGGATCATATATTTATATTTTGCTAATTATTTTTTGTGTATAATTTCCCATTTTTTTTCTTTCAGTTGGTTCCATAATTTTTTGATATCTTCTTCTTAGGGTCTTGGTTTTGCTTCTCATGATATTTAGGTTTTGATTCCACCAGATAGCATCTTTATACTTTTTAAATTTCCTTTTCCTCGTGTTAAGTTTACAGACTATTATTAGACCTTCATCCAATTCATTCAAAATTTCCAAGTAATTATCCGTATTAATTTCAATTTTTAAGATCGAGTCTAAACGCAATTTTAAATCCCTCCTAAATTCCAGGATTTTGAGGTTATCTAAAGACAATTTTTTTGGCGCCAATTTACTTTTAGGGCCACTATGCAAAGAAAATGTAATAAGATTATGATCGCTTAAGGATATGTCAGTGTGGACTTTACAGTCCAATATTTTATTTCTAGCTATATTCTTAAGCAATGTTAAGTCAATCCAACTACTTCCTCTAGTAGTGTCAAAAGTCGGAGGAGAGTCTATTTCGTTAATTATGTCAATATCAAGTCGATTTAAAAATTACAATAAGTATTTACCTCTTTCGTCTTGTTTGTCTTTGACACCCATGCGGAGCCTTTGGCATTAAAATCACCATTGATGATTATGGGATATTTTGAAAATCAAGCAAACATTTTTTCCAATTTTTCTAAGTTTGGACGCAAATCTTCTGAGGGTGAACAATATATTGAAACAATTATTGTTTGAAAGCTATCACAAATGCAGTTAATTGCAATGAGATCTTTTTCAATTTGAATTGGAATAAAATTAATCCTTATTTCTTAAATGGTAGCTGTTCTACTACCGCATTCGTAAAAAATTCCATTATATCCATTTGGAATCCCAACTAATTGCTCTTCAAATAAATAGGGTTCCGTAATACAGGTGCAATCGATATCACGGAAAATAATATCTCATTCAAGCATGAGTGCAGCAGACCGCGCATGATTTAAATTAATTAATGCCCAAGAAAAAGGACTTGTAAACGTTTGGGAAGAAATATTACTAATATTGGCCATAATCTATTTTTTTACGAAGAAATTGCAACTCGTTAAGATATGTTTCATACTGTCTGCTTTTTAAGTCATGGTTTAAATCAAATTTGCTTTTAAATTTCTCATTATGAATTTTACAATTATAACAAAATAAATCATTTTGGCAGGTCTCAGTTTTGTGACCCTCTCCGCCACATCTCGGGCACTTCATGCTATATTTTAAATAGCATGAAGTGCCCTTTATCGGGACATTTTATTGCTAGATGGCCATATTGAAAGCAATGATAGCAGTGTCTCGTTCTGAGGTATTCCCTTATAGATAGCCGTTGCCAACCTAGATTAACTTTTTTATTTTTCATTATGTTCTTAAATGATGTCGGGTCTATGGGTATAATCCAGTTATTGCCCTTTGATGTTTTCATCAAATATTCATGTTGTATTTCTGCTTCAGATAATAAGTCGTTTTGTTTCTTAAGTTGTTCGATACCTTTTACGGTATCGAAGTTTTCTTCCACTCGATATATAATTATTTTTGGAGGCATCTTTTTTGGCCTTTTTATAAGTACGTCGTCTTTCAAGAAATTATTACTCTCAATTTCGTCGCTCAGTCTCTTTATTTCCTCTTCATTTGCAACTTCAATTGCGATACCTCCCTTGTTTAAATTTCTAAGATTTCTTATTCCAATTTTTATTTTTGTAGGATTTATGGCTGATTGTAGTTTTCCTTCAGGTTTCCTTGTTTTTCTGTATCTTTGGGATAAATCAAGGCGACACATCCCTCCTCTCTCCTCCTACTTCTAGACCTCTGTCTTGTTGTTTTTATGGCTTTAGCATATGTAGCTTTCTCTGTGTCTTCTATACTCTTGGTTCCAATTAAGTCTAATTTTGTGTCAATAAATTCAGCTTTTTCGTGTAATTTTTCTATAACCATTTGCAAAACAGCTTGTTGTCTAGAGACAACGGAAACAAAGTCTGCCATGAAATCTCTAATTCTTTTACCATTGACTTTACTCAATTTTGGAATAGTTTCCAAAAATGAGAAAACTGAAGATTGTATGGTGATTGCTGATTTAATGAAGTCCTCTGGGTCGTCCGCCATGTCAGCAATGAAGACATCGTTAGATAATTAAATAGAAGGTAAAATTTTTGTCGACGATGTTGCTATCGTTGCCAACTTTCCAAAGGTTTATTGGTTTTACGTTATTAATTAAGGAAGATTGTTGCAATTATGCTAATTAGTAAAAGGTTGTTCATAACTTGTACAATACAAAGTAGTATTTTATTTGAAGATTAATTAAGCAATAAAAAATTCGGGTGACTTTCCCAGAAAATATGTTGCAACGATTTTCGACAACTGTTCAGCAGTATCTGTTGAACCACTGGTACTTGAGACTCTCAATGGAAACACAATAGATACAGTTGCTCCCAATAACGACGATGTTTGTGATGTTGCCAACTTTTTAAAAGTTTCTGGTTTTCATTAATTTAATTTGATTGTTGCAATTATGCAAACGTGGCAGCTAAGTTCTATTTGTCTCCAAATTCCAAGAAAAATTATATAAAATTGTACACTATCATAAATAAATAAATAAAAAAAATCAACTGTGACAGGACCCTGGTCCGATGAATGATAAGTCAATTAAATAAAGTCACTTTTGAACGGTTCTCTCCATTCTTCATAAATTAGGCGATAATAACATAAAATACCCTTACCGAACAATTTGCGATGTCTTGCTCTTTACTCAAACACAAAATAAAATACTTTTCTTCATCATATCACACAAATATATAATAAAAATTGAGGAGCTGCATGCACACACAACCAATGTCAACAAAGCGAGAACGCCTTCCTCATCATCAGTCGGGTAAGTCAAAAATCTAACTCTCCGAGCTGCCCGAATTCACACGGATTTAAACCATAAAACTGAATGACCGGACCGCCGCAACAGCAATTGGCGGGAAATGTGGTTGAGTCCTAAGGGCCGTCACCGGCCACGGTACAACCCTTCCCGATGGAAGTACGTCCCGTCATCGATGGGAGGAGTCAGAGCCCCCACCTATTAGTGCTCCCTCCAGGGTGGTGAGATCCAACCACCATGCCGGAAGCATCTCATCCTCATTTCGAGATGCCCCTGGGGGATTCATCATCAGTAGGGTAAAACTAACCTGTCTCATGATGGTCTAAACCCAGCTCACGTTACCTATTAGTGGGTGAACAATCCAACACTTGGCGAATTCTGCTTCACAATGATAGGAAGAGCCGACATCGAAGGATCAAAAAGCGAAGTCGCTATGAACGCTTGACCGCCTCAAGCCAGTTATACCTGTGGTAACTTTTCTAACACCTCTTGCATAAAACTCGTAAAATCAAAAGGATCGATAGGCCCCGCTTTCGCGGTCCGAATTCGTACTGAAAATCAAGATCAAGCCAGCTTTTAACCTTTTACTCTACGCTAGGTTTCTGTCCTCGCTGAGCTCGCCTTAGGACACCTGCGTTAACTTTTGACAGATGAACCGCCCCAGTCAAACTTCCACCTTGACGCTGTCTTCGGAGCGGATCGCTCCCGGCGGCTGATGCTGGGCGCTTCAAATCCAGAAGCGAGGGCTTGTTGAGAGCCCGCTCACAGCTTCACCGAATCAGTAAAGACACGATGAAAGAAGTGGTATTTCACTGATGGCCGCGAGGACCTCCCACTTATACTACACCCTTCATGTCTCTTCACAGGGTCAGACTAGAGTCAAGCTCAACAGGGTATTCTTTCCCCGCTGATTCTGCCAAGCCCGTTCCCTTGGCTGTGGTTTCGCTAGATAGTAGATAGGGACAAATATAGTAGGGACACTCCCCCGGGCCGATCAACAATTTGAGTCTTACATGGCACTTGGGATAGGCCTAGTGCTAAACCACCACCATAAGACACAGCCAGGGTGTATGCAAGCCCAGAATGATCTAAATCCCGAATCGCAAGACCCCGGGGAAAAGCTATGTCGGGACACTCTCAAACCCGTAGTCATCATGCCCAGTAAAGAGAGCGGGTGTAAAAGCTCCCTCCGATCGAAGATCAAGACCTTTATCAACTAATAATCCATTTTCAAGCCAATCATATCTTTAGTCCACCAGCCTCTGCCACCAACTCATTCCAGTCCTTTGGTCATTGCCCAATTCTTTCCTTTCCATCAACAGTCATTACGCCACTGCTACAACTTATTCCATGATCCATTCCAAATCCATTTCCAATCCAATCCTCATCAAAATTGAAAATTTATTCCATAAATCAGTCCATTATCAATACCAAGTCTATTTTCATTTCCGAAATCGTAATCCAGAGTTCAATTGACCTAACCTAACCATAACCTCAGCAGCTCTAACCACATCCTGCCACACCAAGATTACCTAGAAATGTGTGGCAGGAAGGCCCTAACTTGCCGTGCCAATTGACTACTTATATCTGCTCACAATTGTGGAGCGATCTTTGGGATCAAATCGGAGTCGTGCCCTAAGACAACTTGTGAGGGGACATCTCAACAAGTAGTGGTCGCCATCCCCGAATTCTACGCACGAGCAGAGATCATCATCTACTATTCCGAACCTATAAAGATAGGCTGGAAATCTGCCATGCCCGGTTAGCAATTCCACTACATCTCCCCATAAGTGGCGTCTCGTGTTCACCAGGGGTAAGAGTAAGGAGGTTGCTCTGCCTTTCTCTGACAGGTCCCATTTTTCCTGCCACGCCTGAACCGTCAATACATTGATTTCCGTCTATTAACTTCTGTGGGTCCTTGGAGATTCTAGGTCCTCGTTCCCCAACTCAGATGCTGCTTTTGCCTCTGCGTCCGCCAATTCGTTTCCGAAATAGCCGACGTGGGCTTTGACCCAGTGCAGTGGCACTCTTCTCTCCGCTTTCGCTTTCCGGCAGCGTTTCCTGACGTCCACTACCAGTGGATGGGTATTAGATGTGTCTGCTAGCTATTGTAGGGACGATCCAGAGTCTGAGTAAATATTCACCACCCTGGTAGTGGTCAGGGTGAGTCAGAACTCTAGGGCTAGCTTAAGACCGACCAGCTGAGCTTGATAGACCGTAAAATGTTAACCCATCCGTCTCCTTTCGGAGTGGAAAGGCTGGCCAAAATACAGCACCACCATCGCCGAACCAATACGAGCATTTCGACCCGAAAGTATTTCAAGTCCATTACCGATTGGCTCGAGCAGATCGAAGATGATACCTTCATTGAAGCCCGGATGGTTCTCATAGGGCGATACGTAAATGACATAACTGCCAGGATCGAATTCCTGAGAGTAGACGGTCGCACTCTGTTTTGCTCTTAGTACCAGGAATTTTGCATACGTCTCAATGGCTTTCAAGTCCAAAAGCGGAAGTCCAGTAAGAACCTGCAGGGCATCCGTTGATACCGTCCTATATGCCCTTGCAATTGCCAACAAGGAATTTCTTTGAACCGTGTTCAAATAACTGCAAAATGACTTAAATTTAAACATGTGTCCCCATGCACCGTGTCCGGACAACAACTTTGGTTCAATAGCTCCTTTGTACATCTTTTATAGCAGTTGTGGTTGCCTGCTAAACCACTTGCCTGCTATGCAACTACTTCTGTAAGTGAAGGAGTCCACCTCCGTTTTCCTACTCTTAAAATGGGAGTGAAAAGTGAGGCCACTATCCCACTTCACACTCAATTAGGAAATTTCAGGGAGGCCAGAACCCTTTGGTCATAGATCCTGATGTCAGGCGGATCCGCCAAACTCGGTTTCCTTCGGAATGTAATTGGTAACATCAGCGTTTTGTGTACGCTGAATTTCAACTTGTTTCTCATTCCCCAATTCTCAAAGATGGTCATTGACTAATTCCCCTGTGCTTCTATCTGTGACCTGTTAGAGCCCCAAACAAATAAGAACAACAAGGTCATCCGCGTATGCTTGTACATACGTCTTTTCTGGGAATTTTTTATTCAATAGAGTCCGCCACGATGTTCCAAAGTAAGGGACCACTACGCGATCCCTGCAGACATCGCCTATTCACTTGATGTTCTATTTTTGTTGCCGCAGATTGAAATAACACCCATCGGTCACTGAGATAGCTTCTCACCAACCTGAACAAATTCATTGGGCATGCTGATTGAATCAGCTGGTAAAGGATGGACTCCCAACTTATGTTATCGAACGCTCTAGCCACGTCCAATGAGAACATGCATACACCCTGGTTCTCCTGAATCTTTTCCGACACCACCGTTTTTAGGGCAAAGCCCGCGGTTTCACAGGACGTTTCAGCCCGAAAACCATGTTGAAGCGAGTTCAACAAGTTGTTGGAATGGTAGTGGTGCAGAATTCATTGGGAGACCCAGCACTTTGCTCATTGTTGACAATAAACAGATCGGACGGTAGGACCTCGGTTCACTAGTGTCTTTGCCCGGTTTATTGAGGAGTACTAACTGAGATTTTCTCCAAGGGCTAGGAAAATGTCCCAAGTGCATGCACCTGTTAAACAGGGACACCAGAAGCAATGGACTTTTGTTATTTATGACCACTAGTACTTCGTAGGGAATACCGACAAAGCCAGGTGCCCTCCTTTTCCTCGTGTTTTTCAAGGCTTGCCGAACTTCACCCATCTGAAAGTTCGGATCGTTATTTGTGGTATGGTAACGTTCCACATAAGCCCTCCTGGCCCCTTGTTCCGGAGTTTACGATAACATTTCATCCTCCGGGAACAAGATATTAATAATGTGTTCGACGGATTCCCGTAAGGTTTTGCAATGCCTACCGCCTTTCTGAATGCTCCCAATGACAAGAGGTCGAATAATCCTATTCGCAAAAATTTTATATGGCAACGCATACGTATTCAAACTGGATACCTCCTTACAAAACTCGGTCCAGCCATTATCCCGTTTTTGGGAGAGCAATCTTCTAAACACAGATCCTGACTTCTTAAATGCAACTTTTCTAATTACTTTATCACCAGGGCTCAGAGTACGATCGAATCGCCTCTTCAGAGCAACAGTTTTGTTCCTGAGCACTTCGAGTTCTGCATCCCACCATAGCACTGTTTTAGATCTTTTCCTCACATGTTTGAGATAGGTTGTGCTAACATTTTGAATTGTAACTGTAAGCCCCAGTACAAACCTATCCAATTCTTCAGGGTTTTCTGCTCTCTTCAGCTGGTCGAGGAGTGTTGGCAGTAAGGAGGCTAACTTACACTGCGATGGCGAACATACTTCCTTTTCCAGATCATGTCCACGTTGGAGGTTGGAAAAAGAAATTATAACTTTGAAAACAAAAGAACAAATTTCTTATCCAGAAGCGAAAAGAAGGATCGAGGCACAGACACCTTCCCCTGGTGTCAGCTATGCATCAGCTGTTAAAAAATCCTATTGTAAAAACTGTTCATGTAAAAATTGTGTGCAGATTGTTGCTGAAAAAGTTCCTCCCGCAAAAACATCCAAATATGATACAGAACCCTCCACAAAAAGTGCTTCTGAATCTCACGATCCGCCGAAACGTAAACCAAAACCAAAGCCTCCACGTGCTTTTAAATTAAAGCTTTCGAAACGCAGCCTTTTATAAGAAATGATTTCGGAAAAATTAAAATCAAAATTGAAAAAATCCAATATTCGGAATTCGGTTGCTCTGGGACTAGCAACTACGGGGATAGTCCAAAAGGATTTACCTACTATTTTTGGAGGATTATCCAAAAGTCCTGATTCAATTGCTCTCCATCCATCCGACGAAGAGGATGATGACCTTGAAATGAGTTGCGAAATAACGCCAACTCAAACTAACGCCCTTTATAATTCCCATACTAAAAAACTCTCTTAATGGGTACCTTTTTCTCGTGGAATTGTCGCGGCATTCGTTCAAAACTTCATGACATTAAGTCCATTTTCAACAAATTTCATCCAACTTGTTTTTGCGTCCAAGAAACCTTCCTGACAACTAACACTTTTTTAAAATTACAGGGTTACAACTGTGTTCGGAAAGATGGAGACACTGGACACCATAGTTCGGGTGGTGTCTGTATCTTTACTTCCAACCTTTATCCGAGCACACCACTCAATTTACATACTTCTCTGCAGACTGTGGCTGTTCAAGTTCACACTAGAATGTTGATCACAGTCTGCTGTATTTACTTACCTCCTCATAAGGCCATTTGTCAGCAAGATCTTGACAACTTGGTGGACCAACTTCCGTCACCTTTTCTGTTAATAGGCGATTTTAATGGACATAGCATCATGTGGGGTTCCAACAGTACAAACTCTCGAGGGCGGCAGATCGAGCAGTTTATTTCTAATAACTCTCTCTGCCTGCTGAATAACGATCAAAAGACATACTTCCATGAGCCTACACTGAGCTTCCACTGTCTCGATCTGGCTATGTGTTCACCTGAACTCCTACCATTGTTGGATTTCGCTGTTGTTGAAGATCTCTACAACAGTTATCACTATCCTATCATGATCAGCCAAAGGTGATAGCTGTGGTGTGATTCCATGTCCTCCACGCTCCCTATACCAGCGGGCAGACTGGGCCATTTTCTCGCAACTAGCAAATATCACGGAAAATGTAGTCAAAATTTCAGACATTTCGGAAGCAGTGCAACATGTAATCTATATCATAATGAATGCCGCTAATGAATCCATCCCGAAAACTTCCCCACGTCTAAGAAAATTTCGTAAACTGTGGTGGAATAAAGCATGTCGCGACAGTTACAAGAATCAAAAAAAGCATTGGAACATATTTAGAAGGTATCCGTCAAGAGAAAACCTAGTAGCATTCAAACGAGCTAAAGCCCTTGCTCGTCGCGTTCGCCGTTGTAGTCAGAGGGAGTCGTGGATTAATTTTGTTTCTACCATCACAACCTCTAATTCAAGTAAAAGTTTATGGAAGAAAGTAAAGGCGGCTAATGGGATTTATCACGAATCTTCCATTCCTGTCTTAAAAACCGGGAATATGATGTATTCGAGCCCATTAGACATTGCTAACACTCTCGGCCAGACGTTTGCACAGGTTTCCGCAACTGATTCTTATAGCTCTTATTTTCTTGCGATTAAGAGTCGCGCGGAACGGTTGCCTCTGCGCTTTAATGACAGACATTCCTCCTCATATAATTGTGAATTCCGGATGTTTGAATTGGAAACCGCCCTATCTCAAACCAATGATACCAGTCCAGGGCCAGATGGCATTACATATAGAATGCTTCGTAATTTGAATAAAACTTCCCTTACTAAATTGTTGATATTATTCAACAGAATCTGGATTGAGCAGAAGTATCCTAAACAATGGCGCGAAGCTATTGTGATTCCCATCTTGAAACCTGGTAAAGATTCATCCAACCCTCTGAACTACAGACCGATTGCTCTTACAAATTGTTTATGTAAAACTTTCGAGCGCATGGTCGATTCTCGCCTGATCTACGAATTGGAGAAACAAGGATGCATCTCCACGTTGCAAAGTGGTTTCCGAAAAGTTAGATCTACTATAGATAACCTTGTTTTACTTGAAACTGAAATACGCAACACATTTGTTAGGAGAAATCACCTTGTCTCCATATTCTTCGATATTGAGAAAGCATTTGACCGTTCCTGGCGCTATGGCACACTTTCAACAATTTTCAATGGTTTTAGAGGAAACCTACCCATGTTTTTAACTAACTTTTTATCTTATCGAACATTTCGAGTTCGTGTTGGGAATTTTTACTCAAAATATTTTATACAAGCTGAGGATGTCCCTCAGGGAAGTGTCCTCAGTGTCACCCTTGAATCATTTGCCACCATCAGTTCTTGGAAGCCTCTATGTTGATGACCTGCAGATCTCCTGCCAGGGTAGCAGCATGAGTGTCATTGAGCGACAGTTGCAAAATGCTGTTAATAAAGTGGTAGATTGGTGCAATAATAACGGGCATAACATTTCTCCTGAGAAGAGTAGATGCGTGCACTTTTGCCGGAAGAAAAACTTGAATTTGGATCCTATTATCCAAATACACAATACGCCTATTCCAGTAGTAGATGAAATACAATTTTTGGGGGTGGTCTTTGATCGCAAACTAACATTCCTTCCGCATTTTCTTAACCTGCGAAAGAAGTGCGAGAGGGCCTTGAATATTTTGAAGGTGCTCTCTAGAACATCTTGGGGCGCCGATAGAACCTCCCTTCTCCGTATTTATCAAGCGGTCATTCTTTCACGCATGGATTATGGTTGTATGGTGTATGGGTCTGCCCGCGCTTCCGTTTTACAAAGACTAGATACTGTGCACCACTCTGCTTTACGAATCTGTTCAGGTGCATTTCGTACTTCTCCAGTTGAGAGTTTGTATGTTATTTGCCACCAACTCCCCCTTAATTTAAGGCGTAATAAATTTTCCGCTTTGTATTACTTCCGAGTTTTGTCTGTGCCAGAGTATCCTGTGCGTCAAATCACATTGCCAGTTGGTTTTCGCCGGTTGTATGATGCTCGTCCATTTCATATCCTTCCATTTAATGAAAGGATCAAAAATCTTCTACATGACTCGAACCTTGATAATTGCTGTTAAATCACCCGATTTATTTTGCTTCCCACCTTGGGATAAACCGCAATTTTCCTTTTTGAATCCCTTCTCCGGATTCGATAAATCTTCAACTTCACCGACTGTCTTGCAACAGCTGTTTCTACACCATTGCTATCGGTATTCTTCTTTTGCCCCAATTTTCACGGATGGCTCGAAATCAGACAACTATGTTGGTTGTGGAATTATACTTCCGTCTGATACAGTGAGCCACCGCCTTCACAATTTTTGTTCAGTTTTTACTGCCGAATTGGTGGCAATTCTGTTTGCCCTCCAAAAAATTACACTATCCATTCAGCGGCAATTTGCAATTTACACCGATAGCCTGAGTTCTTTGGAAACACTTTCACACTATCACAATCGGATGCATCCTATAGCAATTAAAATTTTATTAACTTTGCGTGCCCTACAAAATGATGGGTTTCAGATAATTTTTTGTTGGGTGCCGAGTCATGTTGGTCTCTTTGGAAATGAAATGGCAGATTCAGCGGCAAAATCAGCAGCAGACCTTTTGTGTCTGAAATTTCCTTATTGCGATATTAAGAATTCCTTAAAAAAATACATTTTTTCTACTTGGCAATCAGCGTGGGATCAGCGTACTGAAAATAAACTGCATTCCATCAAGCCTATTATTGGATTGTGGTCTGCCCTTTCTATACGCGAGGCTGACGTAAAATTGACTCGCCTCCGTATAGGACACACTCGCTTCACGCACAGACATCTTCTATTTGGTGAAGCTGCAGCGAAGTGCCCCAAATGTCATGTGGATTTTACTGTGAAACATCTTTTAATTGAGTGCCCTGATTTTAACTCTCATCGTATTCGTTTTTTTCATTCAACTTCATTGACTCTTAAGGACTTGGTGGATGAAAAATACCACCCAAATATCTTTAAATTTTTAAAAGCTATTAAATTTTATACTAATATTTAGTGTAATTAATACCTATTTTATCTCAATCATCGTGCCCACCGTGATCAACAATGATTGGATACCATATTTTTCGCATTTTAATTGATGTTTTTTGCTTTGTTTTTTTAAACTCTGAAATTTTTTGATGCATTGTCACAATTCATAAATTTTAAGTTCTGAGTTTATATTATGTTTAGTATCTGAACTTGTATTTTACCTCTGATTTTATATTTTACCATTTGCTTGGCGCAGCTTAGCCAAATGTGGCTCTTGCGCCAAAAAAACCTCATAAATCTATCTATCCGTATAGGAGAGATTTTACGAACATTCAAAACTGAAGACTTCCCGATTGTTGTAAACATTAGTGGTCCACCTCCATGGCAGGAGTCGTCTTTCAGTTTTGTAGATGATTTTATACACTTCCTGAAACCATCAACATCAGACGTGATGTTTCAGAAATTTTTTTATGAACACAGACAACAGTATCATTCTTTTCAACCTGTTTATACTGATGGTTCGAAATGTGGTAATCATGTTGGCTCAGCAGCATTTTTTCGTAATGTAATAATATCCGAAAGACTCCACCCTTTCTGTTCTGGTTTTACATCCAAACTTTATGCAATATATCTAAGCCTTCAAAAAATTGCAAAGTCATCCCCCTCTAAATTTATTATTTATACTGATTCTAAAAGTAGTATTGCAGCTTTTAAGAATGTGTCATCGGAAAGTCATTCCTTAGTTCTAAATAGTTTACACATATATAATTCACTAAAAAATAATTTCGCGATTAAATTCTGTTGGATTTCTGGGCATGTGGGAATTTGTGGGAATGAAAAAGCTGACAAGGCAGCAAAAAGCTCAACCCTGTTGAAGGAAAATTTTGTTCCATTATCCGATGCATTACAAGCAATAAAAATAATTCAAAGTAAATTCTGGCAAGCCACGTGGGAAAAGCTATCTACGAATAAACTTTTTCAAATACAGCCATCTGTCAAGGGTTTCAAAAGTAAAATTCTGACTAGAAAGAAAGATGTCATTATCACGAGACTTCGAATAGGCCACACCTATTTGACCCAAAAACATCTTTTGCACTCTGATCCTACACCACTTTGTGATGAATGCAATTGTGTTTTAACGGTTAAGCATATTCTGTGTGAATGCCAAGTTTTTAGTACACAACGACAAGTCCATTTCGGAGCAACTGTTTTTAACTTAAATGACATTTTAGGAGATAACCCTCATCCAAATATTTTTTCTTTTTTAAAAGATATTCAAATTTTACATCATATTTAATTGTACCTTCTTAAAATGTTTTAATTTTTAACACGAAACCCATGTTTAACAAATGTTTGGCGCAGCATGATCAAATCTGGTCCTTGCGCCATAAAAACCAACTAACTAACTAACTAACTAACTCTATCCCAGCAATTCTGAAAGAGTTACATGAGATGAATGAAAGTAGCGAGAGCGATGATGATTATAGTTCGAGCATTCTATTAAAATGTGATAAACATTTAATTCAGTAAAGCATGTGGGACACTTTGGCGCATTCTGTCCAAAGAGTAAATGTTTATGAGTTAACCGAGTTTGCCCTATACGGAGGCGAGTCAGTGGATACCCACGAGTCCCCCGGTTTACCCGAAAGGGTGTAAAACCATCAGAGGGGATGCGGGGAAAAGATCCACCTCAGCCCGCCGAAGATCCCCCGGGCCAAACCAGCCCGGGGACGGGCAGATTTATTTTTCAAACCAAAAGAAAGTTACAGGCATTGCCCCGACAAGGGCAGTATTTGATTACATGAATTGTTATAATACAGTGGTTCTTGGTATTTTTACATGTCTCTACCCATCAATTGGGGAGATTAATCAATTGCCCCGTCGGGGTCAGCAGAACTGACAAGCAAACACAAAAGTAGAACTGACAAAAAGAACAAAAGCAAAAGCAGAACTGACAAAAAGAACAAACTCAGAACTGACAAAAGAAAATAAAGTAAAAATAAAATAGTAACACTTACTAATATACATGGGCCGTGGAGGAGGAGGAAGGCCCATCGGGCTCTTTACTAACCAGACAGATGAATGACTGTGTGTGTGTGATATATTAAGTAATATAAGTAAATTTATTTGAATAGTATTATTTTATAAAATTTTGATATTTCAGTTCGGTGAGACGGAGAGAGGTATTGTATCATTTTATTCTTTCGTTATTAATTTTTCCTCCCCCCCCCCTTAACTTCATCTCATTACATTTCATCGTACCATCGGAACCCCGGGTTTATATTATTTTTACTGTTTTTTATCTATTATTTCTTTTCTTTTTCAGGTGTGGAAGGGGACCCAGCCAGCAAGGAGCTGGGGCCCCCCAGACTGCAGGTAAAAGAGTTATTTTATTCTAATATATTAACTATTAATATAATTTATTAAAACAACCCTCCCCCTGGTCGGCAATGGTAGCCAAACCGGGGGGCCTATTTTTTTAAAAATTTTTATTGTCCCGTGTCCCGATGGACTTTGAAAAAGATAACAGATTGAGATGAAGGGGGTGGGATCCAGGCATCAACCTCTCCAACACGGCCATGAAGATCAGTTACATAACAAGATAAGACTTAACACTAAAATAAAACGTAAAACACGTTAAACACATTGAATTAGGCATTAAAACCACATAAAAACACAACAAAAGGACAGCATACATAATTACACAAAAAAAACACACACAAATACACACTAAAATAGGCAGGACAATGTAATAATAAAAACGTACTGGCCCCAAATCCCTAAAAAAAAGTAAATAAATAAATAAATAACCATACAGAAGATTAAAACCTTCCAAGTCCCAGTATATAAAAAATTTACAAGATAAAACCTTTTACGAAGAGAGGTGGCAGAGGAGAGGTCAATTGGTGTGGTGGTGCTGCCTCGAAGCTATCTCATTTTACTGACCTGGACAGTTGCGGTTAGATTATTTATATTGTTGAACATGTATGTTGTTACTTGTGGAGAGTGGCGTGTAAATATATAAAAATTTATAAAACAGTTTAAGTTTAAAAGTTCCCTATAATGGTCGTAAATTAAAAGTATATAAAATTAAGATGAAGTGAATGATACGTTTTATACAATGATAGTGAGATGAGGTAATTAAAAAAGAGAATTTGTGGTCCAATAAATAAAATTTTCCAGTAAAATACGTAAAAAGTTCAATTTTGAAATAAAAGCATAAAAACTTTATTTGTCCAAGAAAAATTTAAAATTAATAAAATTACTCAAATTTGTTGAAATTTATCAAAACAATTAAAGCTGTTAAAACTATTAAAATTATTATTGGTGCTGAGAGGGAGAATGGTGTGATTGTCAATTATATTATAAAAATTTAAAAATATTGTCCGAAAACTAAAATTTAAAATATTCGTTACCCTGAATGATTTAGTTAATTATGCAACCCCTAGTAAATGGTTCTATATATGCAGAACAAATATAATACAAGTATATTAATGTTCGGGGTTTCTAGGAAATGCAATGGATCATGCATTGCACTCCGATATTTGGCAGGGTTTCATTGGTCGGTAAAAAAGTGAGAATATAAGTTTCTAAAAAGGAATTAGTCCTGTGACAAGTCATTAAAAGTCCTCCAAACCAGTCGGAGAAAGTCGGTTGTCTGCAAGTCAGTTAAAATATAAAATTCGATTACGAATAAAATTATTACTAAAACAACGTAGGATAAAATCCAAAATCACACCATTAGTCCGAATCCCCAGATCTGGTGAGTGTATCGCAGATTGCACCACTTATTAAGAAGCTTTCTTTGATTTTAGCGACAGCCTGCCTATTGTGTAGTAAATTTTTGAACCAGGCCCTCCTGTGTTCCACCGCCGGTATTAATAGATGATATTTTTGTGTGTGCCGACAGTGGAATAAATAGTGGTCAGGGTTACCTTCCTGACCACAAATGCAAAGGGAAGAACCTAGTTTATGAAATCTGTGTAAATAGGCGGAGAATGAACCATGCCCACTAAGAAAATGTATTAAAAATTTGTTGGTTATTAAAAATTTTTCATCCACTATGTCTATGAATTCCCTTACTCTGATCCCGGAGGAGGAGTCATAGTTATTCCAATAATTTTTCCATTCCTCCAGGATCCAGGTTTTAATTTTTCTTTTTAGGAAAGAGTAAGGGGAAGGGATAGACATGGGAATCCCGTGTTGTGTGGCCTCTTTCGCCTTTTGGTCGGCCAGTTCATTACCTAAATTTCCATCATGGGCTTTCACCCATGAAAGGCCGACCATATTTTTGGCGGAACTCATGTTATTTTTCATTTTATTTACAAAGCCTGATCTGGAATTGCCACTAAGTAAGGCGGAAATTGAAGAGAGGCTGTCAGTAAAGATGTTGGCTTTTTTATTTCCCCTGACAGCCTAGCTGGCCGCAAAGTCGATAGCGGCCAGTTCCGCCTGGAATACAGAATTGAATGAAACCAGTTTAAATAGGTGATTTTCTGTGTTTAATTTATTATTGAACACACAGACGGCAAAACCAGTTTCCTCCTCGATTCTTGAGCCGTCTGTGTAGATTTCGTAATTAGTGTTCGGTAATGTTTCAGGGAATTTTATAATTTTATATTCTGCATTAATATTTTTAATATTTATGTTCCTGTCTAGTTCAATATTGTCTATTATGTGATTATGGTTTTCACGGTTGGCAATCCAGATCTGAAATTTTAAGAATTCCGCCTTGGCCACAATATGAAGAGGGGGAATCCCCGTTAATATATTTAAGACCATGGTGGATATCGTTTTATATGCCCGGGTGAACCTTGTTAAAAATATTCTTTGAATTGAGTGGAGCTTCAAGGTCTGGGTTTTGGTAAGAGCCCCACCCGAGTTACTAGCACCATAGAACAGGGCCTTCTCTATAACAGTTTTGTACCAGACCTTTATTGTGTTTTTATCAAAGATCCACTGAGATCTTATCACACGGCTAAAATTGGCAGTTAAAATCTGAGCGCGCTCTGTCAAAGATTGTATGTGGACGGTCCAAGTTAGTTTATTGTCAATTATAACCCCTAGAATTTTTAGGCTGTCGCAAATTTTAATATTATTATTATTTATTTTAAAAGTCGGCTTTTCATGTAAAATTGTAGAACCTCTTTTGGAAAAAGTCCTAGAAGATACACTACGAAAGATTATGGCCTGGCTCTTTTCTGTTGATAATTGCAGTTTCAGATCAATTAAATTATTGTTGACGATGGCCAGAATGTTATTAACGTTAATTGGCAATTCGTGTGATGTCCGGCCACCGACAACTAGAGCCAGGTCATCGGCAAAAGCCTGTATGTGTATCTCCTGACTGTTGTATGTTAAAATATGGTTTATGTAAAGGTTCCACATAGTGGGCGCAATCACCGAGCCCTGGGGACAAGCCCTGTAGCACCATCTCCTAATATTAAAATCATCGTTGTTGAACGAAACCGTTCTTTCCATTAAGTAAAAGTATAAGAAGTTTTGATAAAAATAAGAGACCCCGTAACCCTCTAGTATTTTAAAAAGGACCGGCCAGTTCATGTTGTCGAAGGCTGATTTGATGTCCAATGAGAGGAGGGCCACGTGTTCGTCATGAGTTTTCAGTTTTATTTTATTTATTAAATTGTATATAGCTAGGTCATAGCTTCGGCCCTCCCGGAATCCGTATTGCTGATCGTGTAATATATGATTCCGATCCAGCCAAGTAGTAAATTTGTTAATGAACAGCCTTTCGACAATTTTGCCCAAAGTGGGCAGAAGACAGGCCGGCCGGTAGGAGGAACAGGAACCAGGGTCCTTACCATTTTTGAGTAAGAAGAAGACCCTGGCGTTCCTAAGGCATTCGGGAAAATAATGATGTTTAAAATATAAGTTAGAATTAAGAAAAATTCTTTGTCTATGTTAAAAACCGCTCTCCACATTCGATAGTCGATCCTGTCCAGCCCCGCGGCTTTGCCGCCTTTGAGGCTCCCAAAAACTAAATCTAAGTCATAGACATTGAGAGCCTCCGAATCACCGCATTTGATATTATAGTTAAGGGAGTCGATGGGGGTCTTCCCTGGGAAAAAATGATCCATAATTGCGTTTATTTTGTCTTGAAAATTATTGTTGGAATCGTCATTCGGGTTCACTCTGATTTCGCCCCCATCTGAGTTTTTGTTAAAAACTAATTTAAATAGGAACCCGAATGTCTCGTTGTAGTTTAGACAAAATTTTTCCCAGGCCTCCCTTTTGGTGATTAATAATTGTTTTTTATAGGCGGCCCGTTCTTTCCTATATTCTATCCCCGAGACCAGGATCAGACTGTCATCTGTATTGTCCTTTATATGTTTTATGTATAGTTTATAAAGCCTGTTAACCCTATTGCGGCGCTTCCTGAGGTCATTGTTCCAGAAGCTGAATTTTTTGGCTGATCTTTTTGGTTTTTTTCTTAAAATTTTTGAAAGCGCATGACTGAATAAATTGACAGAAATTGTTGGTGAAGTTATTGATATTAGTAAGGCTGTCAGTTTTTCGTAATTTATCCTTAAAAGTTTTTAGATTTTCTCTGACATCCTTAATGAATTTGTTCATTCCATATTTACTTTTAAGATAATAGTCAGCCTCCGGAACATCTTCTAATTTTAATTTAATGTATATATATATTTGTGGTCGCTATGGGACTCCATGTCCAGGACCCCCCCCCAATTCTTAATATAGTGTGCAATACTAGCGTTGATTAAAGTCAAGTCAGGGAACCCTATATGTGTAGTTGATTGGAAAGTCGGACCGTGGCTAGCGATATTGCAGATGTGTAGGTTGTTGGAGGCTATGAACTCGGTCAATTTAATCCCCCTGTTGTTATCCGAGTCATAGCCACATCGTCTAGCCTTACAGTTGAAATCTCCAACGACTAAGTTGTGGCTATTGTGAAAGTTGAAATCGCTTAGCTCGTTAATTAGTCTATTTATATCATCATGGGGGGGATAGCAATTGATGATATTAATTATTGTTTTGTGGATATGGATTTCTATTGCTATTGTATTATTAGTACTGAATTTGAAATATACATTTAAATTTTTATTAAATACATATATGATTGCGTTTTTGTCGTTGGAGATATAGGTCCGACAACCAAAAAATAAGTTCGGTGGTTCCCCTTTAAAGTGATATGGGTCCTGGACTGCAACAAAATCTAGTTCTAAGTCCCTAGAGACCTGGAAGACCCCAGTATAAGCAGTCTCGCAATGGTTCAGGTTTATTTGGATGCCGCGTAAGGTTCTACTGTCCATAGTCAGTTCTACTTCTTATTATGTCTCTTTGTTTGAGATAGCTCTTGCATCTTCGGTCGAGGCAGCTATGTCCCGTGCCCAGGCCGGCACTAACCCGTTGATTATATTTTATACAATTAATGCATCTCAATCCTTGGCAGTGATGTTTGGTGCCCTCAATTTTAACGTTAATGCACCTGTCACACCTCTTTTCGTTCGGATTAATACAGTTTTTAGAGGTGTGGCCAAATCCCATGCATATTTTGCACTGCTTGACCCCAATAAACTCCGCCACCCTTAGTCTTTCCCAGCCAAAGTACAGACCCCCTTTTTCCTTGTTCTCTTTAAAACTCCTGGGTGGGACCGTGATAACCCAATGATTTTTTCCTCTGTCTCTGGCCGGGATTTTAAAATTTATGTTAAAATTTGGGGAGTTTTCTGAGTCAGATAAAAACAAATTTTTTTTCATGAGGCCCTTGGTCAATTCCTCCATATCGGTATTCTTAGTAATATTGTATAAGATTATCTGGGGAGATCTCTTCTCAGGTGTTAAAATCTCGTAAGTATTTTCAATGTTATTTGCATTTCTCAGGATATTATTTATGTGTCTGGCACTTTCTACATTAGATGTGATTATCTTGACCCCTCCACCCTGTAGTTGGCCGATACTACGTACTCTTACCGAGGGGTCTTTTTCTTGAAGGGTTGTCAAGATCGCATTTTTATTATCTCCATGGTTATTTCTATCTGGCATTTTGGGCTTAATTAAAACCACTCCCTCGGGTTCTTTAATTTGTTTTGAGGCATCTGGGGAGGTGTTGGATGTAGCCTGAGCATAGGTCTTTGAGAGGGTTCCGTTTGTTATTTCCTCTAATGACTTCTGGCATTCCAATTGTTTTATTTTTGATTTCGTTACATAGTAGGCCCAGTGTCTCTATTTGTTTGTTCAGTTCGGAGGAGGGGCCACCACTGCCATTTCTCATTAGCCTGCCTCTGTGTTTCATTTTCATTGTTCAGCAAATATAGTTTAGCCTTCATGCGAGCCAGTTCATTATTACTCACTAATTCCTTATGGTCAAAGATATCTGATTGGAGTATTCTATTTCTTTCACAAAGGTATTTGATGGTGTCTATAAAATAGACAAAGAATTGTTGAGTTAATACGTTTCTTATTTTTTTTTTGCCGAATTGTTTTTTATTTGATATCAATGCATCAGTATATTTGCTGTATAGGTCTAGTTTACTTAAGATTTCATCGGCCAAGCCCTCATCAGTGGCACGAATCGTAGTGGCCAGAGCCTCCACCGCGTCTGATATGAAGCCCCCACTAGTTTTTAGTTGCAAGGCCTGACCAAATATGTTTTCTTCAATCTCATCGCGATGGTTGGGTTGTGAGCGAGTGCGGATCTGGGAACTCTCACCAATATCGATTTGGCATATTTCGGCCATGTTTTTATTACGACACCGTGTGCGTCTAATCAGAGGAAAGACGTTATCGTTCTGTTCTCCCTGCAAATCATCGTTTGCCTCTAATTCAATAATCACCGATGGAGATGTAGGTTCGGAGGTTCTAGTAGAGGATGTCTCACAATCAGACATTGTTACACGATTAAAAAAAAGGGATTCGCCTCAATGGGCTCAAACCTCAAATGGGCAATAAAATTGATAAAACACTCTAGTGAAGTAAAAATTATTTAAAAGGTCAAAAGTTAAAAGCACATCAATCCGTTCTCAAAAAAAGAGTTCGGGACCAGTATAGTAAAACACACAAAAATGCAAAGTTATCAAAAGGTAAAAGAAGAAAATGCTATGAAGCACTATGTTTACACCAATAAAAACTATATTTACATTAAGGATAAGAAGACACACATGCACAATCAAACTGTAAAATTCGAACCCAATTTTTAAAAGATAAGTTCATAAAATCACTAGACACTATATATTTATAAATAACACTGTCATAGGTATTCCATAAAACAAAATCAATGTAAAATCAGTTTAAGTAAAAACAGCCTATTATTAAAATGGAAAAACAGTTCAAAAGTTAAATAAAGTTTTAGAAAAAGAAATACATCAGCTCACCGACCAACAGTCTATCCAGTGGTCCGAATGGGCGTCAGTTCCAGGTTGGCGAAAATCCCAAAAGTACCTGAAGACTCAGTGAATCACGCTCTAGTGGGATTCGAAAAATAATTTCGTGCTAATAGTTAGTCGCAGCAGGGTGAAGTGAAATGAAGTATACAAAAGCAAAACAAACGCTCCGGAGGACAACGAACCAAAGGAAAGCAGTCTCCATGTCAGTAGATACACTTCAAGGTATTTTTAACAAAATAAACTGCTTTTAGAATGTTTTTAAAGAAAGGTTTTGAATAAAAGAAAGTTGCAGATTTAATCTGAGTAGCAGCAAATCCTCTGGAGTTAGAAGGGGGGCGTTTCCGACTACCGTTTTGCCTGTGTCTCTGAGTTTTCTGCTGAATTCCCTGGTGCTTCCTTTAGTATATATTCCATGATGAGTTCTTCAATTCCGCCATTCCAGATTGTCTTTAATATGCACTTTGGATAGACTTAGGTAGCAATATGGCGAATCCAAGCTGGCAGGTGGGCGTTTCCAGGAAACACTTCTTCACTCTTTGTTGATATTTTGTTGTTTTTCTTGATGTTACCGTAAATTGCATTCACTTAATAAATTCTCAAAAGCTATTTAATTTTGTACGCACAAAATACACAACGCATTCAATAAAATTCAATGAAATCTTCCAGTAGTAAAAGCAGGCACAAAATCACAAAATATTCACAACGTAACTCGTATAAAAGCGACAGATAAAATGATTTAATTAAAATAGTTAAAATCTTTAAGTTAAAATTCAATAGAAAGTTAAAACATCACCAAAAACTTAGAAAAATTTCACCCAAGCGAGAGCAAGCGAAGAGTCGACCGCACTCGACGGCAGCTGAGGTGGAACTGAGTCAGTATGACATCTGCCCCTCGTATAGGCAAAACTGGCCACAAGCCAATTAACGGTTTAATAAGATGCAATTTATTTTGGATCTGTTGGTCCCATGTCACCTGCCGCAGAGAAAAAAATATATTTAGTAACGGATATCTGAATATCCCTATAAGGGATTTCATAATGCAGGAAGGAGAAGCAGTTTTAGCAGTGTAATCAGCTTCTTCATTCCCTACACTTCCAACATGACTATTGATCCAGCAGAGTAAAATGCTAAAACCCCGAAGATGGAGAGTCTGCAAGATTTCCAAAATTTTAATAGCGATGGGATGCGTATGAAAGTTAAAATGATGGAGTGCCTCTAAAGAACTCATGCTGTCGTAGTTTTATTAAAACCCAAGAAAGTATTCAAAAAAGAAAACTAGGGAGTCTCCCAAGGAGAAAATACGTTAAAATCAATTGACAAGATATCAGGAACTTCTGAAGTTTTGGATTACGCTTTCGACTCTCTCACAAAAAGGAAGAACATGAGAAGGTCTAGCATTATATAATCTTTGAAGAGTAACGGAAATGGCCATATGAGTAATAGGATGATTGAGAAGAGACTTCGCTCGGAAATAATACTGCAATGAAAGTTTTTTCCGTTGCAGATGCAAAGGCATTTGGTGGCACATGACATAGAGGCTCTCTATTGGCGACGTCCGAAAAGCCCCTGAACAAATTCGTTGGGCAGAATGATGCACTGTATCTAGTAGGCGTAGCGTAGCAGAATTGGTAGAGCCATATATTAAACATCCGTTATCAATCCTAGATAATATTATGGCTTGGTATATACGTAGTAAGGAGGTACGATCGGCACCCCAAGACGTACTAGAGAGTACCTTGAGTATATTCACAGATTTCCCGCATCTCTTTCGCAATTGTGTGATATGCGGAAGAAAAGTAAGCTTCCGATCGAAAACCACTCCCAGAAACTTCACTTGATCGACAACAGGAATTGGCTCATTACGAATCAAGATTGACGGATCAGGATGAATAATTCGCTTTCTGCAAAAATGGACACATCGACTCTTTTCAGCCGAAAGAATGTGTCCATTTTTATCACACCAAGTAACCAATTTCGTAATTGCATTTTGCAACTGCCGCTCAATCAGATGCATAATACAGCCTTGACAAGAAATCTGAAGGTCGTCAACGTATAAGTTTCCTTGGACCGATGGTGGTAACTGATTTAGAATGTCGCTAAAATGCATGATAAAAAGTGTGACACTGAGAACGCTCCCTTGTGGAACGCCCTCAGCTTGTATAAAAGGATCAGAATAAAATTTCCCCATACGTACCCTAAAAGTACGAGATGATAAAAAGTTTTTTTATAAAAATTGGGAGCTTTCCTCTAAACCCCAAGTTTAAAAGTTTCTGAAGAATTCCAAAACGCCAAGTACGATCATATGCCCTTTCTATGTCAAAGAAAATGGAGACTAGATGATTTCGTCGCACAAAAGCGTTGCAAATTTGAGTCTCCAAATGGACGATATTATCAATAGTGGATCGTTCTTTACGGAAACCACTTTGCATAAGCGGAATACATGCTAGTTTTTCTAATTCAAAAACTAGTCGGACATTGACCATACGTTCAAGTGTCTTGCAAATGACACTGGTTAATGCAATCGGTCTGTAGTGCAGAAGATTAGAGGGATCTTTACCCGGTTTCAGAATTGGAATTATCAGAGCTTCTTGTCACTGGTTTGGAAATATTTCTTCCTTCCATATTCTGTTGAACAAAAGTAACAGATTTGAGAGCGAAACGGCACTCAAATGGCGAAGCGTACTGTATGTAATTCCATCTGGTCCAGGGCTGGTATCATGAGCTAGGGATATAGCTTTTTTCAATTCGAACATCTTGAATTCACAACTATATGGATGGGATTTACGAGCCTGAAAATTCAGAGTGAGTTGTTCCGCGCGATTTTTAGTTGCTATAAATTCAGAACTATAGGATTCAACAGCGGAAACTTGTGCAAACGTCCGCCCGAGAGTATTGGCGATATCTAATGGGGAGGAGTATGTCGTATTCCTGATTTTCAGAACAGGAAAAGTAAACTCCTGATAAATTCCATTAGCCGCCTTTACTTTTTTCCATAATTGCTTGCTCGAAGTGCGAGATGTAATTGATGAAATATATTTAACTCATGATTCCCTCTCACTACGACGACGAATGCGACGAGCAGTAGCTTTGGCATGTTTGAATGCGACAAGATTTTCTGACGTGGGATATCTTCTAAAGATATTCCATAATTTCTTCTGCTGTTTAGTCCTCACGCCAGTCCTCATTCCACCATGGTCTCCGGTGTTTACGTAGTCTTGGTGGACTTTTAGGAATGGTTTTGTTTGCAGCCTTTATTAAGACATCGATAACATGTTGCACTGCCTCCGAAATGTCTGCTACACTGACCATAATCTGAGTAATATTTGCTAGCGTGGTATCGGCCCAATCGGCTCGCTGGAAGATGTATTCCGGTGTGTCTATCAGCATAAGAAATAATTAACGGGAAATGATCACTACCATGGAGATCATACGGGTGTCCCAATCCCGAGGTACCCAGGGATCTTTACTCCCTTTAGGTTTACTCTCTTCTGCGCCTTCTGCTGTCACCTTTTTATTTTTCTTTCCCTCGAGGGTAGGCGAGGGAGCTCTCCATGAGAAGCTATCGCCGCTCTGTTTGCTTCCTGCTTCTCATGGACAGCAAATACCCCCACGTGTTTGCCGTGCGTGGCAACCCATTAGACGGGCGGTGCACTGTGGTCCCCGGTGTATCAATCGGTCGGTAGCTAGCAACCTTAGTTACTAGTCTGCTAGGGATCAAGCGAAGGGGTTACTCCTTGGGCTTGGCGTTAAGGGTGGTCACTGTCCCCGGGGGTAACTCCGAGCGTATAGGTTCCGGCTAGCACTAGGTTAAGTGCCGAGGCTGGGAATGACCAGAGCCGGTGGCTGCCTTCCCTTGTTGGGCTCCGTAGTGGGCGGTGCCGTCGGACCTGAATTTTTATCAATATCGCATGGGCTCCTCCCGAAAATCTCCCTTCAGTGGGCATCATCCTCAAATGAAAACTCTAAATCAAAATTTTGATTCCTTTTTTGTTTTGAAATGTGTGTCAGAGGGAAAAGATCCATTTCATTCAGTCTCACCATTTCTTGTGCAGAAGGCAATTGCAGCCACAGTCGGCGACGTATCATCTATTCGAAAAATGCGTTCTGGTGATTTGTTGGTTCAAGTCTGCTCAAAGAAGCAAGCCCAACAAATAATCAAACTTAAAGCTTTAGCTACCATACAAATAACAGTCAGTCCACATACATCTCTGAATTATTCAAAAGGCGTAATAATATGTGGGGAACTTTTTAATGTTCCTTTAGAGGAGATAACTAAGGAACTAAAAACCCAAGGAGTGACAAACGTACAACAAATCAATGTTAGGCGCGATGGACAGCTCCTTCCCACAAAACATTACATTCTGACATTTCACACACCTCAATTACCCGAATATGTATGTGCTGGATATATTAAATTACCTGTAAGACAATATATTCCAAATCCTTTAAGGTGTTTTCAATGCCAGCGTTTTGGCCATTCGAAGACCAACCGCCGCGGGACTCTTACTTGCGCCTGCTGTGCAGAAAAAGGCCACGATAGCCAGCAGTGTTCGGCACCAGAAAAATGTGTCAGCTGCAATGGCAAACACACATCATTCTCTCGATCATGTGAACGTTGGAAATTAGAGAAACAAATAACCACAACTAAAATAAAAGAAAATATTTCTTATACCGAAGCTAGAAGGAAAATTCTAGCCCAAACTCCGAAACCTGGTCTCAGCTATGCTTCCGCAATTCAGAAATCCTTTTGCCAAAATTGTTTATGTTCAGATTGTATAAACGCAATCCTAACGCAAAACTTCCTGATAAGGCATCTGAATCTGATACAGAAAATTCTTCAACCTGTCCCTCCGAACCTGTCAAACAAAAAACACCAAAACAGAAAGCAAAGTCTCTTCACATTCAATCTTCATCCGAGCACACCACTCACTTTACATACGACTTTGCAGGCTGTGGCTGTGCAAGTTAACACGCGAACGTTAGTCACAGTCTGCTGTATCTATTTGCCGCCTCAAGATGTCATTAGTCAACAAGATCTTGACGACTTATTGGACCAACTTCCAAAACCTTTCATTATACTCGGCTTATATTTCAATGGACATAGCACTTTGTGGGGTTCGGATAGCACAAATACTCGTGGGAGACAGATCGAACAGTTCATATCAAATAACTGTATTTGTCTTCTGAATAATGACGAGAAAACATACTTCCATAGTCTTGACTTGGCCATTTGTTCTCCCGAGCTTCTTCCATTGATGAATTTTATGGTCAATGATGATCTATACAATAGTGATCATTATCCTGTAATAGTTTCCCAAGCCGATAGTGGTGTTCCGACTCGCTGTCCACCACGTTTTCTATTTCAGCGGGGAGACTGGACTGCATTCTCCCAGCTGGCAGATATTACAGAGGCAATGGTCAAAAATACCGACATCACGGAAGCAGTACAGCATGTTGTTGATATCATAATACACGCCGCAAATGCTTCCATACCAAAGACTTCCCCACGTCTACGAAAATTTCGCAGACCGTGGTGGAATGATGCTTGTCGCGACAGTCTTAAAAATCATAAAAAACCCTGGAACATTTTTAGAAGGTACCCTACGACGGAAAATCTTGTCGCTTTTAAGAAAGCCAAAGCCTTAGCTCGACGCATTCGCCGTCGTAGTCAGAGGGAATCTTGGATCAATTTTGTGTCCTCAATCACATCCTCAACTTCCACTAAACTTTTGTGGAAAAAAATAAAAGCCGCAAATGGGATCTACAACAAATCTTCAATTCCAGTTTTAAAAACAGCAAACACAGTGCATTCTGCCCCATTAGATGTAGTTAACATCCTCGGACATGCATTCGCTCAAGTTTCCGCAGCAGATTCTTATACTCCTAAGTTTCTGGCAATTAAGAATCGTGCAGAACGGCTACCTTTGCGTTTTAATGAACGAAATACCTCTCCTTATAACTGTGAGTTTCGTTTGTATGAATTGGAAGCGGCATTATCTAAAACTCACGATACCAGTCCCAGGCCAGATGGAATTACATATAACATGCTTCGCCATTTGAGTAGAGCTTCTCTTTCAAATCTGTTATTACTATTTAACAGAATTTAGACTGAACAAAAGTTCCCTGCACAATGGCACGAAGCTATTGTGATTCCAATCCTAAAACCTGGAAAATATCCATCAAACCCTCTGAACTACAGACCAATAGCACTGACAAATTGTCTTTGCAAAACCTTTGAGCGAATGGTTAATACGATGCTAGTATTTCAATTAGAGAAACAGGGATGTATCTCCCCTTTGAAAAGTGGTTTCCGTAGAGGACGATCTACTTTCGACAACCTAGTTCTTTTGGAAACCCAAATACGAAACGCCTTTGTTAGAAGAATTCACCTTGTTACTATATTTGTGGACATTGAAAAGGCTTATGATCGTACATGGCGACATGGCATACTTTCTACTCTTTTTACCTTCGGTTTTAGGGGTAATTTACCAATATTTTTAAAACACTTTTTATCTCGTAGAACGTTTCGTGTTCGCATGAGTAATTTTTATTCCGATAATTTTATCCAGACTGAGGGAGTCCAGCAAGGAAGCGTCCTCAGCGTCACACTATTTACCCTTCATATTAGCCAGATTTTAAATATCTTGCCACCATCTGTTCATGGAAGTTTATATGTTGATGACCTTCAAATCTTTTGTCAAGGCCAAAACATGTCATTAATTGAGATACAGCTGCAGAACGCAGTTAACAAGTTGGTAATGTGGTGCGATAATAATGGGCCCACTATATCTGCCGATAAAAGTCGGTGCATCCATTTCTGCAGGAAAAGAAATATTCACCTTGATCCAAACATTTATATTCAAAATATTCCTGTTTATAAAGAAGTACGTCTTTTGGGAGTGATTTTTGATCACAAGCTCACCTTCCTTCCACATGTTTTACACTTGAAGAAGAAATGTGAAAAATCTCTAAATATTTTAAAAGTGCTCTCCAAGACATCGTGGGGAGTCGATCGAACCTCCCTTCGTATTTATGAGGCAGTCATTCTTTCTCGTCTAGATTATGGATGCATGGTGTATGGATCTGCTCGCCCTAGTGTTTTATACAGGCTGGATACCATTCATCATAGCGCTCTACGAATCTCTTCAGGCGCCTTTAGAACTTCACCTGTAGAAAGTCTGTATAATATTTGTCACCAGCTACCTCTTGATTTAAGACGGAAAAAATATCTATATTATATTTTTTCCGTGTGCAGACTGTACCGAACCATCCTTTGTGTAAAATTGATCTTCCGGCTAGTCTAGAATTTATGACGCTCGACCCTATCATGTTCTTCCATTTTGTGAAAGAGTCAAAATGCTTCTGCATGACTTGGGCCTTAACAATGTTAATATCCAATCTGTTGATTACTTTTGCATTCCTCCCTGGGATGTTCCGCAATTTTCATTCTTGAATCCATTTTATAAATTTGATAAATCTGTGACTCCTCCTGTGGTTTTCTAGCCATCGCTGTTTGTACTCATCCCACCTACCATTTTTCACAGATGGCTCAAAATCGGAGGGTTATGTTGGTTGTGGTATTGTCACTCCGTCTCATACTTTGAGCTATCGACTGCATAAATATAACTCTGTGTATACCGCTGAGTTAGTGGCCATTTCCTATGCTCTTCAGGAAATATCGCCTGCTACTCAGCATAATGTAATTATTTATACAGACAGCATGAGCGCTTTAGAAACTGTCTCACTACAACAATCAAATGCACCCCGAGGCTTTCAAAATTCTATACTATTTACAACAACTTCAGAAAGAGGGTTGTAATATTACCTTTTGTTGGGTGCCGAGTCATGTAGGCATTTCTGGCAACGAAGCGGCAGACTCAGCTGCGAAATCTGCTTCATCTTTTTTGGCACAAGATCTTCCCTACTGCGATATCAAGAAAACTCTTATTAGCCGCCTTAATTCCACTTGGCAAGAAAAATGGGATAAACAAATACATAATAAATTGCATATAATTAAACCTTCCATTGATGTCTGGCCTGCTCTACCTATACGAGAGTTAGACGTCAAACTAACTCGTCTCCGTATAGGACATACTCGCTTTACTCACCGCCATCTTCTCTTTGGCGAGAGACCACCAGTCTGTCCTCGATGTAGTGTTGATTTTAGCCTTGTTCATATTTTGGTTGAATGTAGTTCATTTAATAATCATCGTCATTTTTATTTTAATTCGTAGTCTGTAAATATGATAGCCTTGGTGGGTGAAAAACACCATCCAAATATTTTTAACTTTTTAAAATCCATTTGTTTTTATACTCGGATTTAACACATTTCACTTTTCCATTGTTTGTAAATGTTTTTTGTTTTTACTTTGTGTATCGTGATATTTAAGGAGCTTTATCTGTACAATTGTTTTGTATATTTTATAAAAAATGCCAGCGTTTCGGCCATTCGAAAATTAATTGCCGCGGGACACAAACATGCGCCCGCTGTGCAGGAAACGACCACGATAGTGAACAGTGTAACGCCCCCGAAAAATGCGTCAACTGCGGAGGCTCCCATACTTCGTTTTCTCGAGCCTGCGAACGCTGGAAAGTGGAAAAACAAATAACCTCCATTAAATTTAAAGAATGTATTTCGTATCCTGAAGCAAGGGAAAAAGTATTGGCTCAAACACCCAAACCTGGTGTGAGTTATGCTACCGTTGCAAAAACACTTTTCTGTGCCTACTGTAAATGCACAAATTGTGTAAAATATAACCCCCAAACTACAACTATTGAAAAATCTTCAGATTCTGAGGTAGAAAATACAGCATCCAGTGCACCTGAAACTAACAAACCATTTCGATCTAAATCAAACTCTAATTCGCAAAGATCACTTAAGCTAAAACTTTCAAAACGGGGACTCTCGCCAAAAGATTTAAGATCAAAGTTAAAAAAATCTACAGCACAAAATTCTGTCGCTTTGGGACTTGTGATACAAGGTAATGTTAATAAGGACATAACATCCATTTTTGGCAAACCTAAAAGTCCCGATTCCATTTCCCTTCATCCGTCTGACGAGGAGGATGAATTACAAATGAGTTGCGATGTTTCGCCAACTCTTCATAACAGTAGCTCTAATAAACTGAATTCTTCCGTTACTTAATGGGCACTTTCATTTCTTGAAACTGTCGTGGTCTTCGGTCCAAAGTTGTTGGCATAAAGCATATAATTAATCAGCTCCATCCTGCTTGTTTTGCTTTTCAGGAAACATTCCTGAAACATGACATCGCTGTGAAAATCCGTGGCTATAACTGTGCTCGGAAAGATGCTAATACTGGAAATAATCCTTCTGGTGGTGTTTACATCTTAACTTCTAACCTCTACCCGAGTTCTCATTTAAATTTACAAACTCCCTTACAAGATGTGGCAATTCAAGTCCATATACGGACCCTTGTCACAGTTTGTAGTATATATTTGCCACCACATGCTGTCATAAACCAACAGGAACTTAATAGTTTAGTGGACCAATTACCCAAACCTTTCTTGCTTCTTGGCGATTTTAATGCCCATAGTAGTTTGTGGGGTTCGGAAAGCACAAATTCTCGTGGGCGACAGATTGAACAGTTTATCTCTGATAACTCTCTCCGTCTGCTCAATAATGACGAGAAAACCTATTTCCATGAACCCACACGTACATTTCACAGTCTGGATCTGGCTATTTGCTCTCCCGATCTCTTTCCGTTGCTCAGTTTTGCAGTTGGGACTGATATCTATGATAGTGATCACTTTCCCTTAATGGTTTCCTATGCTGATAGAGGCGGCGCGACTTCTTGCCCCCCGCGTTTCCTATTTCAGCGGGCTGATTGGACTGTTTTCATGCAACAGGCAGTGATTTCAGAAAATATGGTCAGAAAAATTGATATTACAGAGGCAGTACAAAATGTAGTTGACTGTTTAATTGACGCTGCGAACAATACCATCCCCAAAAGCTCCCCACGTTTGAGGAAATTCCCGAGACCGTGGTGGAATGAGGCTTGCCGCGACAGTCACCGAGAGCAAAAAAGCGGTGGAATATTTTCCGCAGATATCCCACAACAGATAATTTACTTGCTTTCAAATGTGCCAGAGCCAATGCTCGTCGTGTCCGTAGGCAAAGTCAGAAAGAGTCCTGGATTAGGTTCATCTCTTCTATCACAACCTTTACTTCTCCAAAACTACTCTGGAGGAAGGTCAAGGCAACGAACGGAATTTACCAAGAATTTTCCATTCCTGTTCTGAAGACTGAAAACGGATTGGTATCTTCTCCTTTAGATATCGCGAATACTCTTGGACATTCATTTGCACAAGTTTCAGCGACTAATTCGTATAAGCCTTCATTTATAGCGATTAAGAAACGTGCAGAACGCAAGTCTTTGTGTTTCTTCACTCGAAAATCGCTTCCTTACAATACAGAATTTAGGTTGCACGAACTACTGACAGCTTTAACGAAGGCTCATGATACCAGTCCTGGTCCTGATGGAATCACTTATAGCATGCTTCGCCATTTGTGTACCACTTCTCTTTCCAATCTGTTGTTTCTATTTAATCGCATTTGGATTGAACAGAAGTTTCCATCACAATGGCATGAAGCTGTTGTGATTCCAATCCTGAAACCCGGCAAGGACTCCTCTAACCCTCTGCACTATAGGCCTATTGCGCTCACAAGTTGTCTATGTAAGACGCTTGAACGCATGGTTAATGCCCGTCTGATATACGAATTAGAGAAAAAATTATCCATACCACTGCTGCAGAGTGGTTTTCGCAGAGGACGAGCGACTTTTGATAATATTGTCTTACTCGAAACTGAAATTCGCAATGCATTTGTTTGGCGAAACCATCTGGTTTCTGTCTTCTTCGATTTAGAAAAGGCGTATGATCGTGCCTGGAGGTTTGGTATTCTCTCAACACTTGCAAATTTTGGCTTTAAAGGAAATTTGCCCATGTTTTTAAAACACTTCTTATCATTGCGCATATTTCGTGTCCGGGTTGGTAATTTATATTCTAATCCTTTTATTCAAGCTGAGGGTGTTCCACAGGGAAGCATCCTAAGTGTTACACTTTTTATTGTCCATTTTAGTCAGATTCTTAACGCTTTACCACCATCTATTCAAGGTACATTATATGTGGATGACCTTCAGATATCCTGCCAGGGGAGCAATATGCGCTTAATAGAGCGCCAACTGCAAGTTGCAGTTAACAAACTGGTAGATTGGTGCGAGGAAAACGGACATGTGATTTCACCTGAGGAAAGTCGATGTGTGCATTTTTGCAGAAAGCGTGGAATCCATTTGGATCCTATAATCCATATCCAAAATACTGGAATACCTGTGGTTAATGAAATAAAATATTTGGGAGTAATATTTGATCGCAAGCTCACTTTTCTTCCGCATGTCTTACATCTGCGGAAGAAGTGTGACAGATCATTGAACATTCTCAAAGTATTTTCAAGAACCTCTTGGGGAGCAGACAGAACATCTTTGCTTCGAATCTATGAATCGGTTATTCTTGCACGCATGGATTATGGTTGTATGGTATATGGTTCTGCAAGGTCTTCGGTTTTACGTAGACTGGATACCATATACCATTCTGCTTTAAGAATTTGTTCAGGTGCATTTCGGACCTCACCAGTGGAAAGTCTTTACGTTGTCTCTCACCAATTACCATTAAATTTACGGCGCCAAAAAATATCTGTACACTATTACCTCCGAGCGATTTCTGTCCCGAAACAGCCTATGCACTCCTTAATACTTCCTAGTCGCCTTCGCAGATTATACACGGCTCGACCTTCTAACATTCTTCCATTTTGTGAGAGAGTTAAATTAATCTTGAATGATTCGGAACTCCGTGATATGAATATTCAGACACTTGATTTATTTGCATTTCCTTCTTGGGATATCCCTCAGTTTTCCTTTATAAACCCTTTTCATGGTTTTGACAACGGTCCCTGTTATTTTTCAAAAACTTTTTAGTTCTCATCGCTGTCAGTATTCACCGTATTTGCCTATTTTTACGGATGGTTCCAAGACGGACGACCATGTTGGTTGTGGTATTGTTTTCCATACGGAAACACTGGGTTACACTCTGCATGCATCCTTTTCTGTTTTATCTGCTGAGTTGTTGGCAATTTTTTATGCTTTACAGAAAGTTTCTCTCTTATCCGAACGTAATTTTTGTATTTATACCGACAGCATGAGTTCCTTAGAAACACTTTCTTATTTTCGCATTCGAACTCATCCCATTGCCTTGGAAATCTTATGCCTTTTAAAAACACTTCAAAATAGAGATTATGAAATTTTATTCTGCTGGATTCCAGGTCATGTTGGTATCACAGGAAATGAACTGGCGGACAATGCTGCAAAAACAGCCACCTTGTTCACGCAACGTGAAATACCTTTCTCCGATGCGAAGAATGTTTTCACAAAACATGTTTATTCACTATGGGAAAAATCGTGGAGCCAACAGACAAATAATAAATTGTACTGTATAAAACCCTCTCTTAAATCATGGCCTTGTCTCCCAAATTCATGAGCTCGATGTCAAACTGACTAGACTCCGCATTGGTCACACTCGCTTAACGCATAAATATCTTTTTTTAGGCGATCGAGCTCCTTTTTGCTCCAAATGTCAAGTAATTTTAACAGTTATTCATATTTTAATAGAATGTCCTGATTTTAATTTTCACCGTTTGCATTTTTTTAACTCCTTGTCACTGAACATGCGAACGCTTTTGGGAGAAAATCCTCACGAAAACATTTTAAAATTTTTAAAAACCATTGGCTTTTACCATTTTATCTAAATCTCCATATTTGCCTGACGCATCATTGAATTGATTCAGAATTTTATCATTGAATTTTTGAACCATTTTTTACTGAACGCTGTGAATTTTCATACTTTTGTTTCTTTTTGACCATATGCATGGCGCAGTATGGCCTTTTCAGGCTCTTGTGCCAGTAACATCTACAATCCAATCCAATCCAAAGCTCTTTGCAACTTTCCCGCACGGTACTTGTTTTCTATCGGTCTCACGGCCGTATTTAGCCTTAGGTGGAGTTTACCACCTGATTAGGACTGCACTCCCAAGCAACCTGACTCCAAGGAATGCAGTATTTACATATACTATTAATAGCATTGTCTCTAGCGGGATTCGAACCCATGTCTCTTGATCATAAGACCAGTGCCATGACCATTCAGCCATGGAAATTCGACTATTTTTCTTCAATGCGGCAATATATTAAAGAGTACTATGAAAATTACCCCATGGTCACATCGGCTGGTTTAATTTTAATTTACATATACTCCATTTTTTTCTCCTTTTTTTTTCTAAGCATTAAGTAGAATAATACTTCATTTGTTCAGATTAGAAACTGAGATTCCAGGCCTCTTAGAAAGATGCGGGTAACCTGTGGATGCAGATAATGACTAGTTAGCAAATAATAGTCGCATGCCTTCTTCACTATCCTCCAGTTGGTCTTGCGTCAACATTCCGGATTCTAATTTGACAAGAAAAGATCGTATGTTTAATCTATTGACAGAAATTATCTCCAAAATACCAAAAATAAATTTACATCTAACCAGCAAGAATTATAGATGCTATTTTATAATTTACAAACAAATTAAGCAGTCCCTAATTGAAAAAGCGAATTAAATAGCGCACAAATGCTACATTTTGGGGAGAGGATGAAGTCCAAAATATCAATCACAACAGTGAAATCTCATTTTATGAGGAAAAATTATGGAAATGTATTCATATTGAAGCAATTTTAAAACAACAAATAAATAAAATAAAAATAAATTAATAAATGAAATTCAGATGCAGTTAAATTTTTAAAAACTACATGAACTTGATTCATATCTCATTCGGAATTTTTATTTTAGCTGTTCCCGCTAATGCTTTGAAAACCATGAAATTGTGAAAAACAGAACTCTTGTAATATACAGCCATGTTATAAACAACAATGTTTGAGTGAAGATGACATGTAGTCTGACTTTTGTCTGTGCGCCTCCGCATTTTTAGATCTCATATTAGGGTATCAAATGTTCTAGAACAAACTTTGGAACTCTATTCATAATGGATACGTCATTAAGATCCTTAAATATAAGATATACTCCAAATTTGTCGCCAAAATTATCACCAGATTTCTAAATGATCATCAAGATTGCCTCTCCAAGGCTAGGGGTTTTAGATTCTATTCAATGATATTTAACTGTCGTTCTAACCAAAAACAGCAATTAGCGAAGAAGGAAATTTATAAACTAAAATAATATAAACATAATTAAAAGATTACAAGATTATCATAGAGTGGAAGAGAAACGCTCCAAGAATCGGATAAAAATTATTTATGTAAGGCTATAATTTTAGTAAAAATGCTTTTCATAACTAGTCTGTTAAAAAGCAATATTTTTCTTACTTTTATATCTTGCTATTTGTGCCTCAATGAGTCACCTCTGCCTGTGCTTTCGTTTACAAGTTGTTAGCTATAGGAAGAAAGAACAGTAGTTACTATGCCACATTATAAACTTTCTTTTAATTTTAGAACTATTCGGAACATAAAGACAATGTGATGGTTCGAAATATTTTTTTTAATTTATAGTTTTTTTTAATCTATCCAATTTTCATATTATTTGCAAAAATAACAAATATTTCAATTTTCAACTCTTATTCTTTTTCATAGTGAAATAGAAGTTCACTAGTCATAATTTAACCAAAATATCGTCACAAAAACCTAATGTAATTAAATTCACTGAAGAATCAAAGAAACACAAAATTGATTTCTCCATCAAAAATAAAAAAACCTGAGAAGCCTAATTAAGTAAATATTTTTGAAGCATTAAGAAAACCAAGATGAAAAAATCTGTTTATATTACACATCATGTGATAATTAAAAAAATTAGGGAAACAGAATAAAGCTGTCTTGTAATGAAGATTTTAATTATGTTTATGATTTCATTACAGGGAAAATGTTCCACAAATTAAAAATCAAGAACTCGGTAAAAATTCATTCCATTAGTTTACACCAACATTTTTTTTCAGAACTTGTATAAGATATATATATTTTGGCGATTATTTATTTATTTATTCCAATTAAGTGTACAAAAATTTTAGTAATCTTGAATTAAAAAAATATAGAAGAAAGAGTTTTCTTTAAAAAGAATGTTATATGTACACTTTAATTATGCCTTAATTTCATGATATAATGAATAACATTAATGAAATAAATATGCATAAAAATGATTTCAAATGATTATTCATTTGAACTGAAGAAAAGTCTTAATTAAGTCATTAGTGAGATAAGGAACAAATAATTTCATCTAATTATTGAATTACATTAAAAAACAATTACTTTAATTCATTGATATTGCTGTTTTATTAGCTTAAGGTTATTCCACCTTGTTGAGTTCTTTGAACTAATATTAGTAGTTATTATAGTAGCTCACTCATCATTTTTTATTAGTAGTTATTATAGTAGCTCACTCATCATTTTTTTAGAAACAATACCCTTTGGTTTGAGAAATTCATAAATGAAAATTATAAAGTGAACTCATAAAAATTTTTAAAAATCATTTATTACTCGTGATGGATTTTTTATGAATTTGAAACTGACAAAAAAAGCCTTTTGTGCGGTGAAGAAGAAAATAAATGCATCCAATCACGTTTCAGTAATCCAAGTTCATAACAAAATTAGATTTAGTGTAGTTAGATCAATTATTGAGATACAAAAATTTAATCGAATCCTTGATGGAATTACGCCTAAATAGACTAAATGACCACGAAATATAAATAGTTTACATCAAACCACAAAACGAGATTTTAATTCATTTCTAAACTTTATTCTGTATTATACTTGCTGAAATATTCCTATTCAAATTTTTCTCAGGCTTACGTAATATGCAGAGATCTGCATATAGCTTCTTCGAATTGTAGCAACGATTGAATATATATTTTGGCTTTCTGAATTGACTGATTGGTGCAACGTTTGATGTTTATCAACAAATCTGATGTTTAGTCCATTTGCCAAGTTTCATTCATATTTTTTGTTGTGTGCATAAATGATTGTTTAAATATATATTGGAAATCAAACAGACTTTTTATAGTTTCGCCATTTTAAAATTAAATATTAAAAATGCTGGTATAAAGATCCTTTATTAAATTCATTCATCTACATTATTATGGATTTTTTAGATATCTTCACATACCCACAAAGAGACAGATCGACAGAAAATTAACCTGTTCACGTACTAGTTCTAAATTTTATTCAAATTTAGGTTTGTAATAATAAAAACATGTCATATTTCCTTTCCTAGCTTCTGAGTTTATTAAGTTATCATATTGATAATCATGAGTTTATTAAGTTACATTGAATAACGATTAGAACTGACAAGTTGTTAAGTCTAAAATGTTAATTAGAAAGACCATATCAGCTTAGTTTCTTGCATTTTTAAGTTGACGTATTTGCAGACGGTTAGGAGATGTTATTTTTTCGAAAGCTTAGATAGCATTGAAGATTCGTTGAAATCTCGAGATTGAATTTTTTTATCGATTAAAGTACATTCTTTAGTAATTCGTGTATAAAAATATTTAAGAAACAGTTTATAGCTTAAACTTTTCAAGAATCATGACTTCATCATATAATTTGCTTTATGTATATATTTCATTTCATATATATATATTTCATCCAATATTTT
>JAPMOR010074352.1:0-12799 GCA_026543865.1 Argiope aurantia
ATGCAATGTGTAAATAAAAAATACAATCTATGTGTAAAAAGTGAAGCACATCACTTGAAGATCATAACAGCAAATGTTACGAAAGAGCATTATTATTAGGATAGAAAAATTATCAATTCAAATGAATAATAATATTAATAAACTGTTTGTAATTTAAATAAATGCAGGGGGTGGTTATAATTTATATTATATTTAAAGTCTTCTAAAATTCGTTCTGCTTTTTGGATTTTGATGAAACATGTTATATGCGTTATATGAAACACGGGAAAAAGACTTGCAACAAAAATAGTTCAACATTTGACCACCAGGGGGATTTTTGATGTTTAAAGAAGGACAGAGAATCTGAGAGAATCATTGAAATTCATTCAGTTACAGAATGTACTGAATGAATGTTGCTCCATTGACATCAATTATGTGTTGAAAGCCCATTGTAGTGTTTTCAATGATAACATGAATAAATGCTCCAGGGATTGCAGCAACATGGCGTTTAATAATGGCTTTCAACTCAGGTAAAGTCCTAATTCCTCATCCACAAACATGGTCTTTTAGTAATTCCTACAACCAGAAACCACAGGGATTTAAGTCGGATGAACTAGGAGACCAGGCAGCACGAAAAACTCCGAATATTACATGATTTCCGTCAAAGTTAGAACGAATCAGCTCTTTGACTTGGTACCCAATGTAGGGAGTTGTTCTATCTTGCATGAAGACATCAGTCTGCAAACAAAATTTTCCTGTAAAACAGGACTTGCTTGCTATTGAAGGGAGTTAATTGAAGATCTTGGAAATTGCACACATGCCGAGAAGACGTATCTGGAGGGCAGCTGAACAGGAAATCACAGGGCTGACGGGGTTCGAAACCGAGAAGCATCTGAGATAGATTGAAGCAGGCTCTTTCAAGAGCATAAACAGGATAATTTCCTATTCCTGTCTTGATGGATTTTTGAAGCGAAGAGAGAAAGATTATTTAGGACCATCTGATTAAACCTCTCTACCATGCCATTCAATTGTGATTGAATCGGAAAATCCTTGTATCTTGTTGATTTTGAGAAATTAGCAAATTCCTTTACATACAGTAGATTTAAAATTCCCTCCTTGATTAGAATGTTTAAAATGGCGCCCAGAATCTGGAAATTTAATTATTCAACAGTGATTTTGCAACAATCGTTGTTCCCTGATTGTGATTCGCATAAGCCTTTTGCCAATTTGTAAAGTAATCAATGACTACTAAAATATTCCTGTTACTATATTCTGTTGATGGAAGAAGTTTCAAGATATCAAATGTTATGTTTTAAAATTTTGGCCTTAAATTATATCACTATAACGTTCCTCAGATGCTTATTTTGATGTCCTTTAATAACATTACAAACATTACAGAATCTGTAACATTTCTGGACATCGTCCTTCGTATTGTTCCAAAAAAATCGTTTTGAAATTTTTTCAATATTCTTCATTACTCCAAAATGGATACCATTTTTGACTACTGAGCAAATCCTTTAATTAATTCATTCATCCTTTAAAACATTCCGTCATTTATTCTTTTATTGTGGGAGCACCAATTACCCATTTGATTTTCTACCGTTTTTAGATATCCGCTTTCTATACGAGACGCCATTCCAATTTTGATGCGAGTTCCATAATAGCAGGACTAAATCTTGAAAGGACCTACTATATGAGTCTTGGATTGAACCATATGGTAGTCACCATAAATTCGATGACAGTTTTTATGTCAGGATCTTTCAAATGTGTTTTTCGAACTTTTTTTTTTTTATCATCCCTACGTATCTGATTATGATGGAACAGAACCATTGACTTGGATTGCGGTTGATCTTATCATCTGAGATTAATAATATAGATAACAGTCAGAACAGGCCTTTCTTGATAAGGCTTCTGCATTTCCATGCAAAAATACTTTGTGGTATTTTATTTCGAAGTTCTGTAATTTCTGTATTCTTCTATATCTCTGGGTTCTTGAAATTCAAAAACCGGATGGCAGATGCCTCATGCATTTCCCTCCCTTAAAGTTAACTATGGAAATTATCTATGGCTTTTACAATGGTGAACAAGTCTTTTCGAACGATACAATAATTTCGCTTTGGTTTCAAGAAATATATGCTCCAATATGCGATTACATTTTCGTAGTCATAGATTTTTTGAGATACAATTGCTTCGACTCTCTCATTGTTGGAGTTTGCATCTAAGATGAAAGTCACTTTCAAATTTTTAAATGCTTCTTCACATTGTTTAGACTACAGAAATTTTTGTTAGTTTTTGTTCGGTCCACAAAGCTTTCTTGCAATTAAGAAAAAAAAACTTTTAACGAATTTTCTATGATAAATGTAGAGCTCTAACAAGCTCCTAAGCTCACGTTCTTTCTGAGGTTCGTTCTTTCTTCACATATTTCTTCATTTATTGACATATTTTTTCTGTCTGTTTTAACGCCAATAGAATAGACCTCACTTCAAAACAAACGGTATTTGGATGGAGTTAATTTCAAGATGGTGCACAGTTTAAAACTTTGAACATTTTTAAAAAAACATTATATGAACTACTTTACCTGCTAATATATATTCCTGAAAACGATTCTGAAAAAAAATTGCAATAGATTATTTTTAAAAATTCTAAATTCCAAATAACTGCATGAAAAATTAGAGTCCCACTCGAGAAATGATGCGAACTTATTTTTTGAAACCAGAACAGTCTTCAACAAAAGTGGCCGATGCCTTTAAAGGAATGGTACAATTGCAGTTGAAAATTAGCAAACGTCTTGCACAAAGCAAAGCATTCCTTTACAGTAGCAATCGGTAACGGAAGTAAAATATATTACTTACAGAGCGAAAACAAATTATGTTTTTGAACCGAATCTCATATGCTCTAGAGGGCCTTCCTGTCCTAAGAGTTCGAGCTGGATTATTTATTATCAGCAGATTTTCAAATTGGCTTCCGCAGACCTCTCGGGAAAACAAAGGTATTTGCTGAACTCGAATATTTCAGTTTTACCTTTACGAAAACTGTAAGCTGCATCTATGTATATAGGGAAACAAAATGAACACTGGGAGAGGGAAAAGGAAAATATATCTTTTGCTATTCCCCTTTTTTGTAGAAATTTTGGCAACATTATCATGTTACAAACAGTCCATTGCTTAAATTTAATGTAAATATTAATTTTGAAAAAAAATGCAATAATATTAGAATTTTTTTGTGATAAATATGCGATATTTTTTACAACAGGTATATACAGCTATTATGCCATTTTTAAGTTTAAGAAACCTCTAAAAATTTGACTTTATAAATAAAAAAAATCAACTGAAGTATAAACACTGATCTAAAATTTGGCTGACAATTAAAACAAGAATCTAATTTTTTTAGCCACTAATTTCTAATAAGAATTAAAGTTATATTTACATGAAAATGGTAATAAAAAACGACTTGCTAATAAATTCACACTTAAGTCAACAATACATTAATATTTTACAAAAGAATTTCGTTTTAGCATGATGATGATTATTGGCTAATTTATAGAGTAAAGAGTAAACTGCTTGATGTAAATACCTTTCATAATATTCTATAATACAGACAGTTTGATATGGTATGGAGTTATCAGATAGGGTATATAATTGTTTGTTGGGTAGTAGGTGTTTGCTAACAAGAATTTTGTTATATTTTTAATTAATTAAAAATTAATAAAAATTTGATATTATTCATCAATATCTTCGAAACATATTATAGCTCACAAAATCCATTTTGATACTACTTAGAAATTTATAAATTAACTTTTTCAGAGTTACCAATTTTATTTCCGTTAACTTTTTCTTGAATTTAAATAAACCTTCAAAATTACTTTAAATACAATTAAATTAATTAAATACAATGCTTTTTATTTATACAAAGGGGTGCAATAAAATTGTAAAATAATGAATATTTTAATAAGTGTCATGCGACGAAATAAAAAGAAATATTAGAATTATCAGTTTGTTATTAATTTATGTTATTATGCTTTAATAGATTTCAAACTTCGTTATTTTTATCATTCTGAAATCTCATGATAATCATTCTGAAACGGTATTATTTCTGTAAATTACGAAATCTAAAAAATCGCTACACACACACACACAATGCAACGGATGATGTGTACAAAATTAGAATATTATCATGCTGCAATATTTCGGACTAAAATTTCCATTTCGCTCTTTTGCTTTCTATATTTTTACTCATTTCAATTAGATTGTTTCATATTTGTAATAAAGGAATTTCTTGATCGAATTTTTACTTAGTAATATGTAAATTTTTTTGAATTTTGTATGCTTTGGAAGGTCTATTTAAAAATTTATTAAATTAAATAGTGTTCATATATTTTAACATTTTCAGAACTGAATTAAAATGAATTGACTTTAATTTCTTAAGAGGGTACCATTTCATAGAGAATGAGTTCATTTTAAAATTCTGGAAAGTTTGAATGGATAAGTAGGTATAATGAATTTAATTAAAAAGAAGAAAACTTGTTGACATTGCGGAGAGTTAGAGTCGATTGAATGAACAAAATCAGACACATTAAACTACTACATTTATATTAGATGAGATGATAATTTTTTTTGAATTTTAAGCTGGTGTAAAAATGATCCTTATAATACGTTTATATTATTAGTAAAAATTCTAATTAAAAATTCGAATAGATTGATTCAAATTACATATTCCTACACTCTTAAATTTATGCACACACACACACACACACACACACACACACACACACACACGCGCACGAACGCACACACACACACACGCACACACTTATAGAGCTATATTGTGAAGTTAGAAGTAGTTCAGAATTAGGCGTAGATGGTTATATGCGAATCCTATAATTCAAAGACTTCAAGTGCAATTTGAAATTACCAGCAAATCCAAAGGAAAAATAAAACGGCCAAAGATTTCTGGTGGACCAAGATGTATGCCGAGCGATGAGAGAGAAAGCTTGAGTTTTGAGTAAGAATTAGAATAATCTTTCCTTTTTGACTACTACCCGTTTTTATGTTAAATATTTAGTGCTCCAGAAAGAGTGTCACGGCAGCCTGCACAATGGAGCAATCGACATTCACTTGTAAATCGACAATAAATGTTGCTTGATTTTTTTTGTGAACTGGAAACACATGTAATTAATCTGAAGCACATCAACGAGATTCTTGAGACATAAGATTTATAAACTGGGAATATATTGTTACGAAATTTTCTGCCGGGGTTCGTTTGGATAGTGGAAGTGATATGGTGTGCAGAACGCTCAATCAGCAGACGGCAGTAGAAAATAAAACAACAACGTTTATTTACACGAAGACATACAGGACAGCACAAAAGCGACAACTATATACAGCACAGAAGACGATTATCTTCACCCGAAACGTGTAGCATACAACCAGAATCTACTGCAGACAGAAGCGCACAGCTCAGTTCAACACTAGCTTGACTCCGTCGCTTCCGACTACTCTGTCTTCGACTTCTCCGACTCGAACTCCTACTGACTGACTTCGCTGCTCTCAAACTCGGACTTCCCTGTCGTCTACCTGCCTCTGGCAGCTGCGGCTGCTTCCTTTTATAGGTCTCGGGAGGCGGGGCTAGAAGCCTCTCAACCAATCAGGAACGTTCGAGGCGTATCTCGGTTCCTACTGGACGGATCGGGAAAATTCTCGAAGTTTCGGGTATAATCTATTTTGGCGCCAAAGTCGCCAAATTTGTCGCCAAGTCGCTAAATGCTCGCCAAGTTTGTCGCCAAGCTCTGGGACCTCCTACGCGCCACCTGGACTCTGTCCCATTCAGATGACTGTAAAACTTTCTTTCTGTTGATGGAACAAACTATGCTGGGAAGCCAAATTGCAGGTTTGTAACAATATGTTTTGGGGCGAAGAATGCTTAAGTGTGCCTCCATACCATTATAATATGTTGCAATTTCATCCTTTAAATAGTAAAAGCTTGACAAGACAGAGTTTATATAAAAGAGTAATAATTGCATTAGCAAAAAGGGAAGTCAGTTGGATCTGTTAACTTGAATCCCTTTTACCATGTTTCGAACTTTCTAGGGATATGAATTTTTGCTCATCTGCCTGAAGACCTTATCTCTCATAGTACAGGTTTCAAGACAACAATTTTTGTTACAAAAGAAACCATTTCCTCTTCTTTGTTACACCCATTCTCAAACAAAATCATTACTTACCTGCAGATTAAAAATAATTAGTTTAAAGATTTACTTAAAAGGAAAAAAAAAAGCTGTTATTAGGAACTGTAAAGCATACTAGAAAAGTAAATTTAATTTTATTTAGATTATAGTTTAAAATAACGCTAGGGTAATTTTGGGACTGACTTCGTAATTTTGAATCTGATCCGATCGTTAAGACCCCTCTTTCTAACGTCAGCAGGTGCCCCGATGGATTTAATGACTTGCTAGCAAGGTGGTTCTTCGATGGCATTCGATTCCGAAAACGAGGTCTTACTATTAGGCCAAGGCAGCCTCGTAGAGCATGTGAAACAATTTACCGTTAGATATCTCTGTGATTGGAAACTTTATTATTTATTGGTTGTTTTATTATTTATCTTTTCATTTTCAAGATCTTAATTTTAACAAAATAAGGAATTTATGTTGGAGTTAGTCCACAGGAATTGAAATTAATGTGATCCTGCATCTGTTTGCCTATTATGGAGTTGATTTGGTTATTGATTCTATTTTTGAATTTTCCATGTGATAATTGTTAGAATCAGTTATATTTGATTTCATGTTTGTTTGTAAATAACTTTAAGTTTTGAATCTAAGCAGTACATGTGTGTGTTCAGTATGTGCTTCTTTTTTTGCACACAGAATTTTTTCAGTCTTGCTGTGCTATAAGTATGTTGTTGTTGCATTTACTTACCTCAAGATATATTATACTCAAGTTTTGAATCAAGTCAGACTATATAAATTCAATACTTATCCTTTTTGTCGCACAGCATTTGTAAAGCAAATTTTTCCAAAAATTATAAAGCACTTTACTTTCTGTACAGACAATAGTATCCTTATAGCAGAGAAGCATAACAATGGTATTATAAAGCAAACATAATAAATAATAAAATAATTTTTAGTGCAGTTATGAACAGCCATTGCTGCCTGCACAATAAATTAAAAAGAACATGTTTATTATTTTTTCTTAAAGTCAATACCTTTCTGAGAGAATTGAAGAAAATTAAACTGAACTTCAGAAAGAAAAAAAAACCTCAGTGGAGGAGCGGGGATTTGAACCCCGGACCTTTCACATGCGAAGCGAACGCTCTACCACTGAGCTACACCCCCACTTGCAAATGGTGCAATAAATTTCTATAATTACCATTTCAGATTAGACTATTGTAATAGCAACAGGTGCAAAAGTAGTTTATTACTTTACTTTTATTACTTATGGCATTAAAGAAGAGAAAAAGAACAAGAATTCCACGAACATTTACAGTTTTCCTGATTATGCCTCTTTATGAAAACGCTAGATAACCGGATTTTTGTTTTTAAGCACTTTAATTTCGCTTATTTTATTTCATATTTGTAAAAATGGAATTTTGAACCGACTTTTCATTCAATCTTAAATGTGAGGGAGAAATGAAAATATCTGCACTTATATATTCTTGAAGTAAGTAATTTAATGTTTTCTAATTTTAATTATTAATTAATCGTTAATTAAATTAATATATGATTACGTGTCAGGGGTTCCACTTGGTAGAAAATTTGAAAATAACAGTTCTCAATATTAAAAAGTGGAAAAGGGTTGAAATGAAAAAGAAATTCTTCAGACTGAAATATTAATAAAATTTCGCCTTTAAAAATTTATAGAATTTTTCTATTTATAATGGGAAGAAATAATGTAAATAAGTAAATGGAACAAAATTTATTTCATATAGTTTATAATCGTTGCATTTTCGAAGATTATAAATGTAGGAGACTCATTTTAGATGCTGTTACCATCCAATTTGTTAAAATAAAAAAGTATTTCATGCATTTTTAGTGATTGCCAACCAAAATTTTTTTGCATTTTTCTTCATTTTTAATGGGCCCAAATTAATTTCAGAAACGTAATTTACTACTGCAATTTCTTTCAAAAATTTAATGATGTGTTAAATGCCTGCATGATAACGTCATTTGCAAATATTAGATAAATTCCTTAAAGGAATACTGACGATAGCAATGGTTCTCATGACAGAACTTCAAGAAAGTTTCTCCAAAACGCTTTGCCCGTATTATATGGTGAATACAATAATAAGAGTGATTTTGATTGAATTTGAATCCACGCGGGATGTGTTGCAACGGGAGTGAGCAAACAACTCGGATGACTTCACTGACGAACTATTTAGCTCAAAGAAGGTAGAAGTGGTTTAAACTCCCACTTCTTCCTAACTCTTTTATAAGAAGATAATTTAAAGTAGGTAAATTATCTCCTTCCCATCAGGATAAATTTTTGCGTTGAAAGTTGTTTGATAATGATTAGAAATTTCCAATTCTTGTCTTCGACTGCTTTACAATTTAAGTTTATAGTACATTATTGAGAAACTCTCATCAGCTGTATGCCTTTCCTTTTCATCTTCATAGTTTTAATTCTCACAAGGTTAGTGGTAGAAGAGGCTAAAGATAAATTTTATACATTAATTGCATTTAGATTGTCTATTCTAATCATAATTCAATAACTAATTTTAAATCTGTTTAGATTGGCGTATATTTCCATTTAGAAAAATGCTTTAAATTAGGTAAAAAATTATATTTCATATAAAATTGAATTCAGTAAATGCGCCTCTGAAAAACTTTAAAAATATAAATTTTTATAAAGTCCCTTGGTTGTATTAATCATATTGTTACAAATCTGTAATGTTGCTTTTCAGCACGGTTAGTTCAATCACTGGAAAGACCATTTTACGATCAGCTCTGTTGGATGTTGATCGGATGCCGAATCAGTATTCTCAGGGCAAAGTCACCACATTCGTCGCCAAATTGCCAAATGGTTTCCAAGTTTGTTGCCAAGCACTGAGATCACTTATTCGTCATCCGATCAACATCCAACAGAGTTGATCGTAAAATGGTCTTTCCAGTGATTGAACTAACCGTACTGAAAAGCAACATTACAGATTTGTAACAATATTTAGGACACTATTACATTTCTAAATATTTACTAAGGCATTTTTTTTTTCTTTCTTTAACTAAAACTGATTGAGTAAGGAGGCTTTTAATATCACCAGTTTAGAAAATTTTAAACAACTAAATGGTCACCTCTTGGAATATCCACCAATCAACTTACGGCTTTTGCTTTAGCTTACTGTTGTTTCGACCAAAATGATGAAATTCAAAGCTTAATCAGTTTCATTCGCGGAAGAATAGAAAAAATGTTTTTAACAAAAATGCTATGGTTTCAAGATTTTTTTCTTTTTGTGCAATGTGATTAGGGGGCTACTTAAAACATTTAGACCAGTTCAACATAGACTGCTTCAATACAATGGAACCACACTCTAGTTCTTATACTTAATAACACTTATCATAACACTTATTGGGCAAGTCGAATCTGATTTGCCCTATGTAACATATTAAAGTATGTAAGAGTTCTAAAAAGAATAAAAAAAATGTAAGTAAGTAAGTAATAATAATAATAAGAGTAAAAATACACACAAAAAATCAAACAAAAGCGGAATCAACAAAAGGAAGTCTCAATGAAGAAACATGAATTTATTTATCCCTACAATTAAGTGTTAAGAAGTTAGATATTGGGCAAACATTAAATTGAACATTTGGTATGCTAGAATTGGGTCAGGAGAAGACTGAAGGATTCAATATTTCATCTGATTTATTAAATTTAATCCTTAACTCGGGTGGTGCGGTATTTCAGATCGCTAAGAATGGACCTTCTGTTACCCTATTCTATTTTTAGCTTAATCGAATGGATTGGCCATGTAGCTTCGCGTTTCGTGACTTTCACTACACGTGTACTTTTTCAACCGGTTTCAGTGGATGCTTTAAAAAATATTTTAGTTATTTCTTTGCGCGATGTCTGTGAGACCCCACTTCCCTTTTAATGTTCCATTATTATTCTAGGCTTAGCAGATGGCTCTAAAACTTAGACCTCGAAATAACATCCAATCTACTGATCCTATTATGAAGCAGAGGTCCAGAGACTTTTAAATGAAGCAGAAAGTGATTTTCGTGAGGAGGATAACTGTACAGAAGATTTTCTCGAAGAAAATTTGCATTCGATTGAATCTGATATGTATGTTCGAATATAATTAATTTTTCTAGTGATATCTATTTTGAAAAATTTATAAAATATATTAATATACCAAGAGAAATATCCACAGAAATTATGGCTTGATTTTTATACTAGTACTTTATCCTCGAAAGTAACCCTTAAAATGCCCTAGAAAACCCTGCTACGAAAGTCATACAAGCCGTTAAAAAGGACAAATTTCACCCATTGCCAATTTCTTGATTTTTCATATAATTGTTGCACTTTGCATTATATTTTTTCCTACATGCCTATGTATACCGGAAAAATTAATATGATTTAAAAAGTAAAAGGTAATATGCTTTTTCAAGAATATTATTTGTTGCAACATATCGTTTGAGAAGGAAATTTATGTTCAAACGTATGATTTGCATATATTTTCGTATGTCGTATTTCTAACGTATGTTGTATGTTACCTTTTTCAATAATAATATATTTTGAAATATCAAGAATTCTAAAAAATCAAGAATTCAAAATTTCTAAAATATCAAGAAATTATCTACAAATTTATATATCAAGAAAAATATCTGCAGAATATATTGACTGATTTTCGTACTAATACTTTCAATAGAAGATTTAATTTGAATGTAAAGAAAATGCGGTTTCTTAGACCGCACCTTCCCATTTAAATCCTAAATTTTCACCTCCTGAATCAACGGTTAATATCTTTGTTCAATGACAAGGTATACTCGCTAGCCAGCTAAAAGAGAAATGCCGCCTGTTGAAGCTTTTATAGAGAATAACTCCGTCTTGTGCTTTTTCTGAAACACCAGAATCGAAGAAAAGAAAGGGTCTCCAGCACTTTGACAATTTCCAGCAGTTAAAGGGAAGAAATTTCACTTAAACGTAGAAGAGAGTTGAATGTTTGCCTGAATATCAATAAACTCATTAGCTTCACAACAGCACGCGAAGGGGGTCATCGTAAAGCTACTACATTTTGAATAGAAAACTAAGATAATATATATCCAAAATGTTGGTTTTTGAGGCTTCGTCTAATGACTATGTATGAGGAATGTTGAAAGGAAAGAGCGACTATGCGCGAAAATCCTTCCATTGTTGTACTTCTGTTTCCCTGAATAAACATTTTCTGCTTGAACTATAGCATTGGGAATTGTTGGTGAAAATTTTACGGGGTGTGTTTTGGTAGCTGGTTAACTTTGCTGCGTCGGAACGAAATAAATATTTGTTACTTAATTTTAATTAGATTAAAAGAGGTGCATTAAATTTGTTCGACGATGAGTGGAAGAAATAACAGATTTCCCTTTATTTTAATTTTATATATTTAATTTTATCCACAATTATAACATTTTATAATTATATTATATATTTATAGTTTATATTATATATTTTTAATGATAATATGATATGATATTTTGCTTTCTCAGATATATTTCACCACTAATTCACACATATTTTTTGGAATCCATTTACTGAAAATAAAATTTTATTAATAATAAGAGAATATATGTCTGTATGTAATTATCGGTACTGTAAAAAGCAGATCGTTTTACTTAGATTTATGAAAATTGGCATAAATATGCTTTGAGAAATACGAACGCATATTTCAGAGTTTTTTTTAAAGATTTTAGTTAGAATGTCATTTAATTAAATTTAATCGAAATTTCGAGGATTTATTGTAATAACTTAAGAACATAATACAACACAAAAATGATTTCTACACTATCATCTGAATTATAAAAAATCAGAATTACAAAAAAGCCCCTTCACTTTCCCCTATATGAAGTATAGAGAAAATATGGTAATCGTTAAAAAATTCGAAATCGTGATTTTGATGAATTACTACGTTTTAGACTTCCCTGAGTATGAAAAACACATGTTTGCAAAATTTCCGTCTGTCTATCTGTCCGTGAAAAAGATAAAAAATGCCTTGAGCTAGAAGACTGAAATTTAGTATGTAGTTTTTACATGAAATTTGCAGATATCTATCAAATTTTGGGTAAAATGTGTTCAGAGGATGTGTCTGTCTGGCATGAATATAAATTAACACGATAACTACAAAATGAAGGATACTATTAACAGCATGCCAGGGATTAATCGCCAAAAAACTCGCCAAAACTGACATGATAGATTCAGTAAAAATGCTAAATTCACACCAAAGGTTAATATTTCGCAACTATTGTAAACTAACATCTTGCAAGGCCTTCTCTGTCACGACAAGTTTATTAAAAGGTATGCGGGGAAGTTTTGGGGAGACCACTCCCGCTGCTTAGTATTGCTAATTTGGTTGAAAGTGCAATTCTTTTTCTAATTTGAATAATTAAAAAAAATATTTTTACGAACAATTTAAAACAATAGTTTTCAATGTATTTTGTCTTTATGTTCTTTTCAATTATTGATAATTAAAGAATAAAGATTAGGCTTATTTTTGTAATTTAGCTACCTTCTTTTTAAAGTCTAATTTTAATAAAGATTTTTAAAAGACCTAAATATTTAGACCTTATACCTTTTTGGAGACTCTCAAGTCATCAAGAAATGATCAATCATCAGCAACAGTTGTCATTGATGGTCGAATTCAAGTG
>JAPMOR010074354.1:0-28724 GCA_026543865.1 Argiope aurantia
GCCGCATCATTGAGCAATTTTTATAAAAGTTTCTCACTGTCTCCTTTCTTACGTTAAAATGTCTGTGCTGTAAATGTATGCTGTATCTGTATAACAGCAAATAAATTTTCCCCGTCGTTTGCAACTTTATATTTCTTTGAAAATTTTTATCGCCTTGATGCCTTATATTACTCCTTAGAATTTTTCGACAGCATTTTGCAATACCCTCTGTAAACATTGGTGTCGATGTTGCAGCGATGTTTCCCGGCAAACATTTTAGTTTTTCTTGAATATCTTAAAACCTCCTCAGTTTTAACACTACAGACTTATATCAAATTAAAGAGTATGAAATTCCTTATATTTTCAAGCTTTTATTTTTCTTAAAGTTTTAATATATTTGCAAATATGGATTCTAAACTACTTTTTCGTTTTCAATAATTTACGACCCCTGGTTCATCAATTGGCATGCTATTTGCATAAAAAATAACCTTTAAAAATGTGCTTTCACTTAAAAAAATTCATAGTTGAAACATCATTTGTTATTTTTTTATTATTATTTTAAAGTTTGCAACAGTTTTCCGACTCCCTATATTTTTTTTTCAATTTTCACCCCTAAATGACGTTTGGGACCCCATGTTGTATGGTGTTTCTTTATCCTCTTGTTGCCTTCTATCACCCCTCTGAATTTGTCGGTCGAATTCGGCAACACCCTGTATGTATAAATGTAATGATATTTTAAATCTAATTTCACTTTAATTAATTTCCAAGATTTTATCTTAATTTAGCCCTTAGTAATTTCATTCTAAAATATTCTCTTATTTCGTGATCCAATTCCACTTTCGGTTTAATTAATCCCTTTGTAAAAATAATGCGCCATCAGTACTTTGTATTAAATGAAAGTGATACTTTTACCCTTCAAAAGATATCAAAGGTCACACGTGTATTGAATTGGCGCCAGGCCAGAAATCCAATGTTATATAAGGCTAGATGTCATATGTTTGGCCCTTTTTTCCGTTTTCTTACTTCTGTGTGTGCCGCGCTGTGTTTTCTTGTATAGAATCATGCCTGAAACTCGGAAGAGAATAAAATGTAATTAAAAATACCAGGTATCTTCACTGTTTTGTACCTGCATTCTACTTCAATCAAAATATGTTACAGGCATGTATGTATATATATATATATATATATATATATATATATATAGGCATTATTAAAAATTGGATCAATTTGGAATCATTTATTTCGAAGTGGTAACCCAAAAAATATAAGATTACGAAAGATCAAGTTAAAAGTAGAAACTGAGTGAAAAAGAAAATTTCGAAAGTGTTAATGGGGTAATGAAAAAAGAAAAAATTTGCAAGAAAAAGTAGAAAATGCTAAAATTCGCAATGTACTTCAATTATAGTTGCACGTGGAAATACAACATAAAAGGATATTAAGCTGAAAGACAATAAAAATAAGAGAAATAAAATAGAAGAAATTTCTTTAAAAAAAACAGTGAGGGAGTAGATGAAAAATAATTCGTTATTTAAGGAATAAATACGTTTTGGGGTTTTATACAAAAATCCTAATTATCGAAAATAAATAACTTTTTAACCAGAAATCAAACCAGATTTTTAAATCTATATACAATGAGAATCCAGAATGAAGTATTAAAAAGAAAATGCATTTTAACAAATATGCATTTTAACAAAATATTTTTAATATTATAATAGATTTACATTACATGCATTATTTTTGCAGTGAGCTAACATCCAAGTTTTTTTTTATTTGTTTTCCAACCATATTTTATTTCTCTAAGTATGTTACTTTCAACCAAATTTTTTTTCTGTGAATAATTTTGTTCGAAGGAAAGTTTTGTTCTGTGTATAGAAAAGAAGAATATCATCATAAATCAATAATTCAATAATCAATTATGAATCCTTCTATGTTATCCTTATTAATTCAAATTTACAATAACTTTTACGAATTTTTCAATGTTGAAAAAGAGTGTATTGCATAAATAATGGAAAGCCAGCCAAAATTCGCAAATAAATAGAAAATAAACAAACGTTTCTTTTATCCAATTCAAAAATACACCCAATTATTCATTCGTAAATCCACTTATTCATCCAATTTTTTCTGCTTGAAAACCAAGAATTTTATAAAATATATGAGTGCATTAATAATTTTGAAGTTTTGATTAATTTTTATACTTATTTCTTGTTTTATAATTATAATTCTAGAAATATAAATCACATAATCTAATTTTTGTGAAATTTAGCTAACATCCAAGTTTTTTTGTTTGTTTTCCAACCATATTTTATTTCTCTAAGTTTATGTTACTTTCAAACATATATTTTTTCTGTGAATAATTTTGTCCCAGAGAAAGTTTTCTGTGTATAGAAAGGAAGAATATCATCAGAAATCAATAATTCAATAATTAATTATGAATCCTTCTATGTTATCTTTATTAATTCAAATTTACAATAGCTTTTACGAATTTTTCGATGTTGAAAAATAGTGTATTGCATAAATAAACGAAAGTCAACCAAAGTTGGCAAAAAAAAAACATTTCTTTTATCCAATTCAAAAATATTCTCAATTATACATTCGTCAATCCACTTATTCATTCAATATTTTCTGCTTGTAAACTAAGAATTTTATAAAATATATCAGTGCATTAAAAGTTTTGAAGTTTTAATTAATTTTTATACTTATTTCTTGTTTTACAATTATAATTCTAGAGAAATAAATCACATAATCTAATTTTTGTGAAATTTTAATACTTTCGGAATCTTATAAACTATGAATTCATTCTTACATTTCTTTTTCTTTCGAAATTAGTTTACTGATTTTCTCAAATAAAATATTTATTTTATTTAGCTGGTACAGAGCATTTTTGCAATTCATATAATCTAATTATACTGCATGCCTACTCATTTTATTTGTGAAAATTTATGGGAAGCAATATTATAATAGATATTACCGACAGTAAACAAATTATAATTATAGAATACCAGTTAACAAGCAACACTACTTATCACAATTTTCCAAGTTTTACAAAGACAAAGAAAATGAATTTTTTGAAACTTGTAACACAAATTTATTTCTCTCTCTCAAGAACTAAAATGAATAGCAGAAATAATTTTCATTTTAGATGACCTCCAAAAACAATCAGAAATATTCATGACTGATTATGAAAATTTAAGTTTTTCTTGCTATGGGAAAATTATTACAAGTGGTTCTGTTTCTTAAATTATGATATTCTGAAAGAAAACAAAAATGAGTAACTAAAGAATTAGTTTCTGTCTACTGAAATGATATACTGTAAAATTTATTTTTTGGAAATAGTCTTAAAGGCTGATAAACATAGAGTTTTAATCAGAAGGTAAATATTTCAAAATGCAGTGAATAAGTAAAAATATGCAAACTACTGCCACCATTATATGATCCTAATAAAATATAAGTAGATGCAAATTGATTTTTATGATTTTATTCATCATCAAATGAACATTAAAATTTGAAATTGCGTTCATTATTTAATATGGACGAAGCCTGTTCCTGACAATAATTGAAACGATTTTCTTTATTTTACTTTTCTATTATTAAGAAAATTTATTAGCTGAAAAATATTTGAAGCGAACGACCTTTTCGGCTCATTAGGTTAAGAAAGATAGCTATTTTCTTAATATTGAAGAAGAATTATCTTTCGTCCCTCAATAGAATGCAGTTAATTAACTTTCCTACCTCTTAGTTTTTTACATTTTTAGCAACGCATAAATATCTTATCGATCGTGGAAGCAACTTCAGATTTGTGTTTTGCTTAATTAAAATAAAGTTTCTAATGAAGAAGTAGCAAAAAATATTTCATATTGTTCAGAATGATGAATTTAATCTTTTCATTTTGCTTTAAAATGCTTTGTTTTCACTGAGGGCGATATTCAAATCATGAAATCCAAATGAAATTTGGCAACTATAATTAAAACGTACATTTTTATTCGTATTATTCTTATGATTCTCTTTCTTTGTTTAGAAAATTATATTTTTGAATAAGAAAAAGATGCTCAGTTTCTCTATTCTCAAATGTGTTTAATTTATTCTTTAAATTAATTTGCAATGATATTAATTCACATTTGAATTACAATCGTTATAGAATTTTATAGTAAAAATTTGAATAACTACGAATGTAATTAATATAATTATAGGTGGGACATAAATTTACTACATGGATTTAACCTTCCTTAACCATGGATTAACCTAACCTCGATCCTAGACAATCGTACGGGACGGAGCTTACGCTAAAGGAATTATTCTAGGACTGAGGTGTGGCGTCTCTAAGCTAGTCCTAACGCCGTCATTTATTTTTACCATTTTAGATTATTAGTTCATTCACAATATGGGTACTCTCTTCCTCACACACATTTCGTTCTTTTTTTTGCCATAATGAACCGAAACAAGACTTTCCATAATAAAAAGAGAAGTAAGCGAAATGTATCCAAAAACTGCAGAAAATATAAATGGACTGACGGTAAAACCGGGAAAAGTCTACAGTTACACAGTCATTGAAAAAAAAGAAAGGAAAAAAAAGTATAAACGCGAATGATTCTATCAAATGAAAAGTTGCATAACCCAGCTCGGTTTATTTATATTACTTTTACCCCTTTTCCCCGCAACAACTGATGAGTAAAGTGAGGTTGGATATAAGCAAACTGAAGGTCAGGATACTATATTTATTTCAAAAGTAATGGACACAGGCAGCCATATAGTGACGATTAAAAATTATTCCAGTTTAAAATACACATATGCATCACCGTTCCATGAATTCGATTTCTAGATATGTATGGATGGTACGCCCGGCCGTGGGAGATGTCCACAGATGAGGCATATATGACACGCCTCTTGCGAAAGGGTTTATTTTGTTAATTTGATTCTGAAATCTATTTACAAGTATCTTACTTCAGAATTGTTTGAGATAAAGAAGAGAGGATATTGCTCATAAATTCTTTGAATATTTAATGCAAATATAAAACTTTTACGTAAGTGTTTTTTTTTTCAGAGAAAAGCGTTACGTGACAATTTTTTGACAATTCCAAACAGGCTTGTTATAAAAGGGCTATTCTTTGTTCTCGATAAAACTTAGCATTTTAAAAGAAAGATAAATATTTCTTTTTTTTTTAATTTCTTGAAATATGAATTTTAATTTAAGAAATGAAAAAATCTTAGTTTGAAATTTAAAAGATATTTTTTAGAGAAAATGTGAGTCATGGTTTCATATGTTTAACCTTTATGAATTTAACATATATTGTTTTCAGTTGTTCAGAAAAGGAAAATAAATAAGATTTTATAAATTATTTCATAGACACATTTTTTATTAAAGTCAATTATTATTTCTAAACCAAATTTCAAAAATTTAAAGAACCACATTGAAACAGTGCAAAATGGAGAAAATAAAATTTAAATACAGGAGTGCATTTCTAAATATTTTAAATACATAAAATGAATTGAATGATATTAAATCCTTCTATTATTTCTGCTTTATTTTGCATAAAACATTATGCGTGTGGAGATAGCATTTTTCTACATTTCATTTCATCTTTTTGATGTTGTTGTTGATATAAGACACATATTATATGTGTAAAGCAATTCTTCGTACTATCTCATGTTATTTCACTAGTTTAAGTGATTCACATATTTTTATACATCTATACTTATAATAAAGCTCAATGTGTGTGTGTGTGTGTGTGTGTGTTGGCGCTCTACAGACCAGACCATTCAACCTACAGCTACCAAATTTGGCACGTGTATACCTTGGAGGCCTGGAATGTGCACCTGGGGGTTATTTTTTCGAATTTTTAACTAGAATTTTATTTATTTAAAAATTAAGCGAAATTTTGACGTGTTTCTGCTATAACTGCCGAAAATATTACCGCACAAAAAAGATTTTTACATGAAGTTAAAGATAAAAAATTTATCTTTTAAATGATACTACTGTTTTAATCTTAAAATTAAATTTCTATTTTTAATGAATTTTTAAATAAATATTTTAACTATGTTTTTCAATAATTTTTTTCGTCAAAAATAAAAATGAGGATTAAGCACGTTTCGCATTCATGAGAAAAAAATAGCTTTTTTCAAAGTGTTGCCATCACATTGATTAAAGCTCTAACTGAAAATAAATTAAATCTTTTTGGAAATGAAATCTGCAAAAATATAATTTTTGGCAAGTGTCTGTAGGAAATGAAACAAATATGAAATATTATTTTTTCTAAAAAATAAATTCAAGAAAAATTATTTTATGATCGTTTACACTCTCTATACAGGGTGTTTATTCAGTCCCGGATCCATTTTGATATTTAATGACTCATAAAATAATGAAGATGTAAACAAACTTACGGCATTTATTGATGGAATAACTCATATATTTTCCTTTTCAGGTTTGAATATTTTTACTTTTGTAAATATCGTCTGCGCGTGTTTTTAATTTCAGATAATTTCATTTTCCAGTCTAAATATCTGTACTTTTCTAAATATCGTCTGCTTATTAATTGCATTTTTGTCTCTTTTGTTTTTGGCAACTATTGAAATGTTATGTTTACTTTTGATGTGTTTGTTCTAAGTAGTACTTTTGTATGCGATGTTTTATTCGATCGGATATTAAGGAGAATGCATACACCACAAGAGAAAGCACAGATTTTATGATGGTCATAGAGTTAATTTCCAATCAACTAAATCACTGACTTTTAAGAGTTAATTTCAAATCACTTAAACTGACTGATTTATGAAGATTTGAATATCACTATTCAATAAAAAAAGGATAATTTTAGATTTTTCATCGATCGTTTCAAAGAAAATACGCCAATAAGCGCGCAGGTTTCTCAAGATTAATTGGCCTAAGATTATGAAAATGGTGAGTTTTTCTAAATTTTTAACATTTAAAACTTCATAAATAAGTCTTAGTTGATCGTGGAAAATAGAAACATTTACTCATTTATTTAAAATTTGGTGTGTCCAGAATATTTCTCAGAGTATGATACCTTACTGCATTAAATTTAGACTTCATAATTTTTGAAATATATTTATAAGCAGGAACAAAATATTATTATTGATTTCATTTCAATCCTTTTGAAAGCAAAACTAAAAACTGAATTTTATACTGAATCTCAGAAATTTTTGTTGAATTATTGTTTGAGATATTACATAAACTATGAAAAATATTTTGTAGTTAACATAAGACTTAAATACCGAGCAATTCTGTTTGCAATACTCATATTCAATAATAATAATAATTAATAAATAACAATAAAGATGATAAATAAAATAAAACGCTTGGTTTTATTAAAAAATATCTTAATATTAATTGCAATTTCGTCATTTACATTTTTAATTAAAGTTGAAGTTTTACCGGAAATGTCAACAAATTAGCAAAATATATATAGTAAATTGAACGAAACGATCTAAACAATATAAGTTTGGTATGACTATCAAAATTTGAAGATTAAAAATGTTTTGTTTGAGAATCCTTTAAGAGACCAGTTACTTAAAATATTTAATTGAAAATTGTAGCGAGCGGTAATACTGGCGAACCGGCTGGTCGCCAAAGGCGGCTAGTATGGAATAAAAATATCCCTACTTTATATTGCTTGCTGTTTGCTGTTCATTATATAGAGATATGTGCAATAATTAATTTATTGAAAGTTTTGTATTAGGTGCTTTCAGGCGTAGATATGAGCTTAGATCATATTTAACGTCTAGATAATATAATACTCATTGTAATATAACATAGATAAACATTATAAAGCAACTACAAACTGACATTTTCTTGATGGTATCATTATTATTTAATTGCGTCTCTATCAATTTCTCTATTACTGATTGGATATGAATGAGATTTAATTTCAAGGTAGATTTGTTCCCATTCTCATCTCACAATATCTATTAGTAATATTATACAAGAGATACAGCAATATTGAACAACTACCTCACGGAATTATATCCAGCTATAGATTTGTGATGTCAAATACATGCTTACTTTCACATTTCCATTGAAAAAAAAAAACATCATGTATCACATTTCACCGCATTCAACAAGTTAATATACAAATATTTTTCACTTATCATCTTGAAATCTATTTATAAATTTTTATTTAAATTTGTCCTATTATTTCCACCATTTTTTTTCTAGTGATATGCTTTTTTTCTCTATCTATTGTATGTAATTTCTTTATTTCAGCAAGTCTTTTACAAATATTTCGAATTCTTAAAAATGATTTTTCTTTCAAGTCTACTCAAAAAACATATTGTTGCTTCCATAACGGATGCTGATGCATAAAATATAAATTTTACATATTAATTCTGAAAAATAAATATCAACAATATATTAAAATTTTTTAAAATGTTATTTGTATTAAGCAATATGAGTAATTAAGCAAAAATAAAAGCTAATTATTAAATTTCAATGTTTTTTTTAGTATTTGTATCTTTAATTGTTGTTTTTTTCAAATGTACGGCAATTTCTCTATTTGTATAGCATGAAATAGGATTCATTGCCTAAGCTAAATTCCATGAAGATAATTCTTTTGCAGTTAATCATCACACATTTCTATTAAAAGCAAATTCATTTTATACTAATTTTTTTAAAAAAAATCAATCTTTTTTATGTTTACATTCAACAAGAATTCCTATCACGGAGGTCCGAATTTTGAAGAAAATTCATGCATGTCTTTTTGAATAAATTTTCCCTTTACAACCTAAAGCATGCGTTTCAAAGTTTTGAATGCTGTCATCGCAATAATATGTCATAACGCAATATTTATTTTTGCATTTTCTATATCAAAATACAATAATATTCCAGCAATTCTTGGATTCTTGTCATCTATTCTTGAATCATCGCTTGAATTCTAGTTTTCTGCTATTTATTCAGTTAAAGTAAAAAGCAGCGATCCATTTTGAATCAAATAACTAGAGGGTATGGGTTCTAATTTTTAATATCAAGTACTGAGATTTTCTTCAGTTGCTTTCCTGCTGAATGAAAAAATGATATCGTTACATAATTATTTATTAACTGAATGTTTCATTTTCTTGTTCATAGTATATTTATATCCATCAGTTGAGAAAATTTAAGTTCAAAGTTTTTCATCTCTTTTTCCCCTCTTTCAATGAGATGCTTCTTAATATGGAAAAATAATAAATTAATACCGTTCAAATTTTTTAGATAATTATGAGCGAGTAAGAATAATCGCAATTTATTTCCAGTTTTGAGAATATTTTGATTACAGTTTCATTCACGGATGTTACTTAACAATTTTTGAAAATTATTTTGAGTAATTAATTTTTAAAATTAATTTTCTTAACTAAAATAACAACAAATGAAATAAAATGATCTGTACTTTTCGCCCACATATGTAATTTATTTAAATTTACATGAATGATTCACTACAGGTACAAGACTTATAATTTTACTTTTAATAATTTGATTACATTTAGATATGAATAAAAATTTAATGCATAATATTATGCAAATAATCTTATAGATGAGGCATAATCTTACTTTTGTCATTTTAGGAAAAACAGTATGAAAAAACAACATGAACATATGTATTTTTACAGAAAATCCATCCGATTCCATGAAAAGTCTTCCAAGTTCAATGAGGAATAACGGTATTTCATTTAACAAGAAAGAACAAAAGAGCATAACGGATGCGGAACAGGAACTGAACTATTAAAATAAAAACAATACTCGTTCAGTAATCAGTCTGAGGACTTTGCAATAATGCAAAATGTACAGAGAGTACGCGCTAAAGATCACCACTCTAAAGAGATCCTACAAGATATTAAAATATAAATTAAGCTCTCTTCCTTGCTGTTTCTAATTACGCAGGGATGCAGAGTTACATAATCCTAACATTTAAAGATCAAATATATTGTAATAATATTATAGCTGAACTAAAAATATGAAGACGATTTACATTTTAGATTAAGTTAAAAATAGCAACTAAATTCATCACATCTTCTAAATACGAGTAGAATGTAATTTTTTACAAGAATTAAAACATTTTGATTAAAACAATATTTGATAACAACAATATAATGATTAAAACACTATTTGATAACAACAATATAATGATTAAAACAATATTTGATAACAACAATATAATGATTAAAACAATATTTGATAACAACAATATGATGTTTAAAACTATATATGATAGCAACAATATAATGATTAAAACAATATTTCAACAACGCATCGACCTTTTTCTTAAATGTTTTGATTGGAATCTTATAAATATTTTTTTCCTGGAAGATCAATACATGGTTTAAAATTGAAATTCTGCTTTCCGTCCTAAATTTAAGCATCTAAAAAAAGGTATGTTAATTGAATCATGGTTCGATGAATAAATTATCATTTATTCTAAAATTTAATAAAAATATAAGAACAAAATTTTGGTCCCTGCATCAACTTAATTAACTCTCATTACAAGTATCTTTCCCCAAAAAACCTTGAATTTCCCGAACTAAAATTTCATTTTGACAATTCGTCTTCCTACAGTGCATCCATATTTCATTTTTTTTTTTTATCAAGATGCACTAAACAGAGAATATTGATAATTTTACATTTCAAAGAGTTTTCGGAAACAGTTTAATTTTAAAGATTTTATTCTATTTTTTATTGTGTTTTAAAATATAAAATATCCATAAATAATTTTATACTATCCTCTCATTATACAAGAGACTAATAGTTAATGAACTTAAATGAGTATTATGCTTAAAAATTCATGGAATTGAAGTAAAAAATGCTTAATCAGAATATAACTAAATGCATGTTTCTGAGTTATTTATATCTATATCCAATTATTCATAATTAGTTTGCATTTAAATATATTTAAAAAAAATAATATTTCAAAGCAACAGCTAGTTATATAATTCATTCTCATTATTTCAAAAAGTTAAACTAGAAATTATGCATATAACTTTGAATTTGTGTCATCTCTACTATTTTTTTTTTCAATAAATGTCGCTTTCTTCCCCGTAAAATCAATAAATAAGCGAAGTGCAAGTGAGATATACAGATATGGTAAAATGGAAGAAATAGGTACAGCATGCACATCATCGGAACAACCTTCAAAAGGGTTGTCAGTAATAGAAGTGAAATGAAATTAAGGGTGGGAAAGGGAAAAATTCAGTAAATAAGGACAGTAAATTTTGATGCAATGATGGAAATGAACAAACAGTACTTAAGATCAAACAAGAGAAAAAATATTTGTCAATTCAGTAAGTACAAAAAATCAATGAAATGAATCTTCCCACTCCTCGGTTTTAACAATTATGTTTTAATAACTAGATATGTAAGGGATAAATAGGCAATCATTTATTAAGCAAAAAAGGAAAAAGAAATATTGTTGTCTTCTCCCTGCTTATCGCCCTGGTTTTGATAATTAACAGGTGATAAAGTTCTCAAGAATCAGAAAAAAAAAAGAGACTTTTTCCCAAAAAAATATTATATGCATCCATAAATCGAAAGAAATAAAACAAAAGTAACGATGTTTTTTATTTTTATTTTTTGTCTTACAACATGCGAATAACATTTTAAAAAACGTGGCATTCTTTCACATAGATGGCAATGGTTTGATGGAATTAAATAAATATCTTCTTATTGGAAAAGAGATAAGTAATAACACAATTATTAATTAAGAAGAACTGAATTAAAAAATTGTGTGTCAAAGAAATGGTAATTTGAGATTATTAATTATATATTTTGAAATTTTTTAATAAAATTACATAAAAGGTTTTGGGATTAAATTTATTTATCAGATTAATGTTGTACTTAATATTAAGGGAGAGAGAACTATTGAGGGAAAAGTAAATGAACTAACGTTATAGCTTTAAATAGTTATTTAACAGTCATAACAACATGGCCAAAACATTAAATTAATTCTAACGCCATGATTAATTTCTGCCTGCAGAATTAGCGATGCTTATTCTATTAACAGATCATAATTGCCACATTTTTGATAAATTTGTTTTACATAAATGAATATCAGTCTTTTGATTAAAATTAATAAATAATACTCGATCTTAATGTTTTAAATATAAAAATATTAACCGTTTCTGAAAATTTCATGATTATATAATAAATGAAAGATGACTAAGAAACGCAATTGCTTTTATATTTAAAAAATCATATTATGAGAGTTATATAGAGCAATAAAAATTAGAAGACTGGTAAACAAGTTTCATTGACACAAGTAAAAAATGGAACTTATGTCGGGTTTACGCTCGACCAGTTATAAGCCAGGCAGTAAGCAGCGCATGCGTAGAAAGGGACAGATTTATGTTTGCCAAAATTTCATAAAATAAATTCAGACACTCCATGCTTGGCTACAAACTACCGTTTCGGCGTCCCTGAATTTTTCTTTTCCTGCGTATCTTATTAAAATTATGGGTATTTACACAAAAAAGCATGGTAAAATAAAGAAAAAGATCATCATATTTAAATTTGGAACATCATAGACAGGAAATGAACAAATAAAAAAAATAATTTAAAAATAACAGATCCTCACATCAGAAAAAAAAGAACAAAAAATGTCTGAATTAATCTATAAGTGATAAATTTTTTCAGGCCAAGGAAACCACCAAATTTTACAAATGCATGAGTTGTAAGAAAAAAAAAATGCAATACAGCGGCATGTTATTGTCCCATTGAGACAATGACTTGTCAAAAATCGAACAGCATTTTGCTCAATTTGGAAATAATTGCATTTGGGAAGAGAGCCTGTGTAGCTAAAAATCCCTAAATCCACCTCATTCAAACAATAATTGCATTTTAGCTTTTAAGCTTTAATTCATAAATAAGCATGCCAGCACTATTTTTGCACTTATTGCTTTTATATTTTGTAGTCAAACACAGATCAGTTGACCTTTCCTTCAAACGAGACAAAATATTCAGATACATTCATGGTAAACAAATATAAACTTGTTCTGCCAAAGCATGTACAGAGAATTACAGGCAAAGTAAAATAAATCTATGAAAAAGAAATGGCCTCGCTGCTTATATTACGTATTTACATGTGTGCTCAGCATTCTAATTTTTCAGAACTGATGCACATATATAACACTAGAATATATTTCTTGATATTTTTCGCAGGGATATAGATTTCAGTGAGGGCGGATTTGAGCTTTATAGCATTAAAATCGTCATTGACTTTATTCTGCGATCTGGTTTGAATAGATATTGAGGTCGTCTTAGCTTTCGACACACAATAATATCACTTCTAATATCTGTGTTAAAAGTCGCCACTGTTCTAAAGCACAAAATAAAAACATTCTATAGGAAGAACACTGTGAAAGTCTGAGCAAGAATTGAATGCAGATGAAAAGTTAATTTTTATTCATTTTGTTCTTATATAAATATATAAAGCGAGAATAATAAATCTTCGAATATTGCACCTACTATCGTTAAAACTCTCTATCCGATTTCAAATTCTTTTCAATTATTTAAATAGAGTCCCTATAGGAAACATACTATTTTTTTAAGGTTGCTTAAAATCTCACGCATTTTTATAAATAAGGTAAAATATTTTCTTACCTTGTTTATTATAATTCTACATTCAGTAGTGTTCTTAAATAATTAAAAATCAGACTTATAAAAATCGGCAAATCTAAAATAACTTCAAAGATACAACCAGATGTACATTTTTAAAATTCTTTCATGAAATTCGATATTTTACTACTTTTTTTATAACGATTAAGCATTTTCTACATTATCATTCATTTTGTATCACACTCATCTAAAGCAAAATAATTTATTAAAATCCACTTTTCCAATTTAAGAAAATATTTAATTGCTTTAACATTAAATATCTGCTCTTTTATAGCTTTTCGAAGAAAATTTTTATATACGAAAAGCTTTGAATGTTTTTTTAAATGCTAGAACAGCTTTGAAACAGCAGGCGCAAACGGCGAAGTTTATTGATTCTGAATTGAAAGTTTCACAAAAAAAAAGGCTCTAAGGCTCAGTTTAATAACGCAATGAATTATTTCATTTACTTAAAGCAATGGTAGAAATACAAATACCGAAATAATTCTTTTCTCTTTGGCATGATATTAATGGTAAACTATTGATTAAATGGCTAATCCACCGGGTTCAAATGGTTGTTTCAAATTTTTTATCGTCATTATTTTCTCATCAGTTTGGTTTAATCAGCAGTTAGCAGCGCTTATGCATTTAAGAAGCAAGACATTGCCATTTTTCTAAGTAGAATAAAGGAAACATGAGGGCCAATTCTATTTGTGATATATTTTTTCAGCATGCCACATATGGAAGGGTTTTCCTCTAATGAATTTTAAAACAGTAAATGGTTTGTTTGCCTTTAATTTTCATTCATGAAATTTGTTCAAATATTGTTTTACAAAACAGAGCCATTTGTTAACTTATAAACAACTTGAAGCAAAAAAGGGTAATTTATTTACTTTTTTTTTGCAAATGCCTTAATTTATGGAAAGAAAAACAGAATATATATATTACATTTTATATTGAAGTCCACTGCTTTGTTACTTTTTTTCTAAATTGCAAATTCAGTTAAACGAACACGCAACTAACTAACTAACTATTTATATATTTATATATAAATATATATATATATATATATATACTAGCCGCCTTTGGCGACCAGCAGGTTCGCAAATCTTAATGTTCGTTTAAATTTTAATAATTAAATATTTTACGCAATTCCAACTTTAATAGATTCTTCATCAAAATATATTAAAACTTCAAATTTTGATAGTCATATAATTCACTCATAATATTATAAAGGCCTTCAGTCATAACGTAATATGTATCTCTCTAATTTTCTGTTACCTCTCGTAGAATTTATGCTTTAAATTAAAGTGGAAAGAATTAATCTGCAATTAATATAATAATATTTTTTACTGAAACAAAGCATTTTTTTTTATAATATGAGTACTAATAACAGAGTCAATGAGCGTTTAAACTTTATGGGCACTAAAGAATATCTTTCTTAATTTATTTAATATCTCAAGAATTTGTCAACAAAATTTTCTTAGATTCATCATGAACAGATCGATTAATTAACAATGTTTAATTTTAAATGCATCAAACACTAAGAAAATAAAATGAATCGTTTAAAATAATCGGTCGAAAACAGGTTTAAAAAAACTACTTAAAAAACGATGTACTTAAAACTATAAGCATATACAAAAAATATATATAACTAACATAAATGCAATTTAATTACAAAAGCATGCAACTAACCTAAAAATAATGTAAATCATTGAAAACAGGTTAAAAAAGAACTACTTAAAAAACGATGTGCTAAAATCTATAAGTATATACAAAAAATATATAACTAACATAAATACAATTTAATTATAAAAGCATGCAACTAACCTAAAAATATTTTTAATCATCCGTTGATAATGGTTGTCATGTCAACAATCAGAACACAATGCGCATGCGTGAATTTTCAACGTCAGTTACGGTAACGCAAATGCATGAATTTTTCTACGTCAATTGGGGTAACGCTATGCAAATTAGAAATTTTTAATTTCCTTTATTCTGTGTTATTTTAATTCAAAAGTACTTCAGAATGAATCTGAAAGATGGATTAATTAAAAATGTTTAATTTTAAATTCATAAAACATTAAGAAAATAAACAGAATCGTTTGAAATAATCGGCCGAAAAATGTTAACCATAGCCTCATTACTGATGGGAAAAAAACAAAAAAAAAGAAAGAAACTGAAGCCTTACTCATTTGGTGGTAGGGAAAATGGAAGATTTTTTTGGCGGGAAAGTTAGTGTCTAATTAATAATTAAAATTCTAATTAAAAATTCAAAAAACGGAACCCCAGGTGCATCTTCCTGACATCTAAGGTATACATGTACCAAATTTGGTAGCTGTAGGTCAAATGACCTGGCTTGTAGAGCGCCAACACACACACATTGAGCTTTATTTATAAGTATATATATATATATATATATATATATATATATATTGCATTTTAAGTTTTGACAACTGTTGCAAAATACATATCTGTGTATATTGACAAACTCTAATTCGTAGCACTTCAAATCAAAAATTTTGAGACCAGTTCTATGGGTACTCAGCAGCACAGAAAGAAAAACAAAGTCACTCACAAAGTTATAGAACTTACTGAAATAAGTAAAAAAATGCATTCCATCCCTTAGCTTAATAGAGTGATGCCATTCATAATGGATATCATTTATTTTCCCGTATTAGTCGAAAAGTGAAACAGTCGTTAACTGAAAACATTTTTGTATGATGAATCTTCTTAACCTGGTATATTGTAGTCCCCGATACTTCCATCATTGTGCTTATTTAGTTGGAAGGCTGATGCTATACTGAGGCAATTTGTTCTAACTGATTTCTTCATGAACTCTGCCTTCGATTTTTTTTATTGTCAATTCTGGAGAATTAAAATACAAATCGACAAAAGAAAGGTTAAAATATTTAACTATGCTTGCAAACCTTGTGAGAGTTCTGCTTATGAAATTCTCTTAATGTGATTTATTGCAGATGGTGTGCTTCCGTTTATTTTTTTTCCTCATGTATTCGTGATAGGGCGTATGACTTGGCGAACACATTTAACAATGCAATGCCGCTAATATTCTTCTATTTTAAAAATCTAATCTATTCAGATGAAATCTTATTTAATCTATGATCTTTTCATATGAAAATATGGAATATAATTAATTATTTCTGGCAGATTTTGCTATACCCAAGCGCGTGTAAATCGAAGATATTTAAAATGAAATTAATTAGAATCATTTTATATTAATGAATGCGACGTCATTCATTATCCGAAAGATAATTTTTGAAGTTAACAGCAGAAAACATCAAGTTACTGAAAGCAAATCATTAGTAACGAAAGATCAATCGGTGAACCATATTTTCTATAGATGACTGGAGAGAGTTGGCTGGAATATTAAGAATATATCTCCGAATGTTGTCCCTCAGATCTGGTAAAGATGAGGGCCTTTGACGGCAGATTTTGTCTTACAAATAACCCCCACACCCAAAAATCGAAAGGGATGATGTCCGGCGAGCGAGGAGGCCATTCTATTGGGAAACGACGGCTAATAAACCGTGCTTCTGTTAAATGCTGTATTAACAATCGCTTTACACGACGATCAATATGAGGTGGTGCACCATCCACGCTGTAGAAGAGTTGTGATTACAAAATACCCCAGCATGTCATGATACCGTTGTCCTGTGACGGTACAGGTTTGGTTTTCATTTGGAGTTATCTCTTAAAAGATATACGAATGATAAAAGTAACTGTAAAACCTCACAAACCCTAAATTCTGAAATGAGTTCTTGACCTCTGCGTATGTTTCACGACATTTTTCAATACTTATATTATTCCTTTTTAAGATCATAACAGCCATATTAATTTAATATAAAAGGGGAGGAAATGGAGACACACAAATGATAAAATAAAATTTTCTCATTTTTATTTTTTTAAAGAATCTGTAAATTACAGAATCATTAAAATGAAAGTTTGCTCATTAACCTCACATTTTAGGCTTTCTTTACTTAGTAACTAATGAGTTTGTGTTAAATAATTTATAATGCAATTATATTCAAGATTCGGTTATAAAATAATAATAATTTTTTTTAATATTTTAAATAAACTTCTAATAAAATAGTATATTTATAATTTAATTTTTGTAAGATATATCTACACGAAACAACATGAAAAACCATTTCTTTTAAAAATGGATTAGTTTATAGTCAATAACGAATTAAATCACCCAGAGTATGATATTCTTTCAGCAAAGATTTTCATTCTTCCAATCTCTGTATATGTATAAAAGAAGCTTGTAATTCTTATGCATATACGGAGTATCTACAAAAACTTATAGTCTCTAAGATAATGTGATGAAACAGATATTTTCTGCTCTATTTTTTTTTACTCGAAACAGACTGATTCCTTTACCATTTTATAGAACACTTGTGTATTATATACAAAGCACAAGAAAAGTATATGATAATGCTCATATTTCGTACTTTACATAGAAACTGTCTGAACTCTGTAAAATACCTAGTATTCTATAGAATCCTGACGTTTCATATACTATTGGTAGTATATACATAACAATGAACTAAGTTTTTGACATTATATTCAAAATTATAATCGATAAGATTTAACCTATTAATTTAACTAAAGAAATGCTATTTTTCATAGAAATGAAAGGATAACATATCGAGAACTATTTACTCATATTTCCTCTTTAAATTTAGAACATTATAAAGGGAACATCAACTTTTCCTAAAATTATTAGGAGCAATGCAAAATAAATTTGTTACCACATTTACTAATAAACTTAAAGTTAAACAACAAAAATATTAAAATGGAATATTTATAAATATCTGCACATGCTTTCAACAAATGTCTAATTCTTGAAACTACGAATGTGGTCGAAATACGATGCATATTGTTCTCATTATCCAAAATCATAAAAGTAGAAAAAAAAATGCTCCTTCTTGTTCATTCTCTAGAATCCGTTATGAGCTTCATCCGTGATTCTTCAATCCATCCCAGTAGACCAATAACATTCATTTCATACACGTAATTGACCTCTTTAAATTTGCTTGCTTTTGTGGCTGCACAACATCCTTACCACTATTTTTAATGCAAACATTCTTACCACTATTTTGTAAGGAAATCATATTATTTATATTTGGTGTTTTATACTTACCACTATTTCTAAGTATTTATTTTGTATATATAAATTTCGCTTGCAATTAAAGGCAGTTACCCTCATACCTTTCTTGTCCGATTGGTAGCCAGCTACCTACATCTTTCATTAACTTCTGAATACCCAAGATGGTTGATGGCAGGTTTCAATATTTCCATGCAGGAAAAAATTTCCTTTTCGACATGAATATTTACTTTAAGGTCTCGTTTGTTGTCATATAATGAATTTGACTTAATGGGCGATTAATTCTGATTTATATCTTCATGTTAAAATACCAGAATTTAAATAGTAATATTTTTGATTCGGTTGAAAAATTTGCCGTAAAGGAAGAAAAATGAATGATATTGCTTTTTAAGGATATATTATGACTTGCTTCATTCGAAAAGAATATCTTTAAACAGTGCTGAGACTTACAATATGGAGTAGGAGACAATTATTTTTCATACAATTTTTTTGAGTTAAAAAGAGTTATTGAACATAGTGATTGGAAAAAGTAGTTTGATACAAATACTTGTTACAAATATTGATTCATGTTATTTTACAGTTGTGAAAGACAAAACATACAATATATATATAATGATAAACATCTTAGGGAATATTAAGCCAAAAATAATTTTATCCTTATTCGACATTCATCAGTAATGATAAACAAAAGTTATATTTTATAACATTGTCAGATTGTAGCACGAATAGTTTTAAAATATTATATTTTATATTCGGGTAATATAGATACTTCAGGGTCTTTTAAGCTCTTGTGATATTTAGCATTTAATTTGGTCTCAAAATTAAAACGCTTCAATAGTCTAAATGAATTAGATTATGTGAAGCATGTGATAGACAGCTTACATTGAGAAAATCTTACCGGTTTGAATTGATGCGGTGATACAGAATCTTCCTGAAATGTCTCAATTTTCTTTGATATATAATCCGTCAGTATCTAGAAATATATCTCTTTATTGATGAAATTAGGAGGAAGTTTTTCTTGTTTGATACTGCGTCCCAAACTATACAGAAATCCTATTAAAAATTCTTCCAACTATTCGAAGGCTTTTAAGTATATCTTTGATGAATATACGGCCTTGGTTTTGGAACTACATCATATTATAATGTGAAATTGTTTCTCACCGCAAAGTAATTTCCTTTCAACTCTTTATCAATCAAAACGGATTCCACAAATTCTTTCATTTCTCTTATTATTATTCGGTGGAAAAATAAGAACTAGACATAATTTGCATGATAAATATAAAAATATAATTTTTATAGTTCAAAGATTGAATTTTTCTTTTGTGAAACTTGAATCAAGTTTTTCTCCCCTTCAAATACTTTAGATGTATTGCTATATGAAATGAGTTCGAATGACTACACCGGGTTCATATTTTCATTTTTTACCTTTTAAAAGAAGATTTATTCAATATTAATAAATATCCTATGAAACCTAGTTACTTTAATTATTCAAAGATTCTGCATATAGAAAATCTGCTATTAAAATGCTCTTCATATTTTTCTCTTGGACTTCCATCTTTAAATTAGTTCTAAATATTGTTTTATATACAAAAGTCAACTGCAGTTAAAAAGATTTGCCAATCGTAGGACTATGAATGAAACATATTTCATCAAGTAATTGAATTCGAATCGTATTCTCTGGAACGTTATAGTATGTTATAGTTGTCATGTAGAAATGACTTTTAAAAATGCATATTAAATCGGACATCATTGCAATCAGAATTGACTCATGTGTAGACATTATGAAACTAATGATGTTGACTCATTTTCTTCAGTACCGAAGATTCAATACAGATTTTCAAATACAAAGGTTTAAATATAGAATGCATTTTCAGAATTTTACCATGTATTTTAGTGCTCATTCCTCAGCACTTTTTCTCAGCTTGAATTAAAAGAGAACAAGTAGAGGAAAGAGTTCGGATTTAATTTAGTCTAACTGTCTAGACAAGACTACATATTTCAATCGTAGCTATAAAAGCTAAATAGAATGAAATTTAGGGAAATATTAATTTCACTCGTTTGATATTACACTAAAAGAGTTTATGCAAATTATTTCAGCTCAGGCTATTTGAATTAGGGTTGTATAAAAGTATATATAGTATAAAGAATTCGATAAATGAATAGAACGATATTTGAAGCCCCTAGATTCCCAAAATGTCAATTTTTTCATAGAAATCATTAGGAACAATATTGAGAGAGGAAACATTATTCATTGCAAATTCTTGGATCAGTTATGTGAGCACGTATTTTGTACATCTGATTTCATATCAAGTTCTATGGGATTGAATCATTAAATTATATCTAATACATTTTAGATATTAGCCTCTATTAAAAGATTTTATTTGAAAGTATTAGTCATATACTTTTATCTGATTGTAATTTCAAAACCGGAAAATTGCAAATAGTAAATTTATACCGTGGCCAAAGCCAGTTCAAAAATTATAAACTTGTTTTTTCTGCATCAAATCTTGATTTCTACACATTTATATAAAATGTAATTTTTTTTTCTCAATAAAATCTGATAAAAAGGTCAAATGTTTTATTATGAATAAAATTTTGTTTTGAAAAAAAATAATGATAAACAAATATGGGAGTAACAAGCAATAAAATTTGAATAAACGTATAAATGAGCATGCATAATATAATATTATATAATATAATACAATATATTTTAACATAATACAATATTTATTTTTCAAAAAATTGCCTTGTTGCAAAATTAAGTAAATGAAAAAAATAATAAACATTAGTAATAGAATGATGGAGTTAAGATGAATGATTTTAGATAAAATTAAAAGGTTAAATAAGGCTTGTATTTAATATTCAGGTGAAAGTCAGAAATGAAGTATATGGAAGAAAATTATCAATGTATGCTATTTTTTTAATTTAAAACTATGAATTTTTAATGTATGCACATTGTAGTGATTTTTCTATCCATTTCTTTCAAATTTTATTTTTATTCATAGTTTTGCTTACCTTCTTTCAAAAAAAAATCTTAAAGTTATTAAGAAATATGAATTTTTAGTTTTGGCTTACTTATTACAATGCATAGTAACTTTCAAGAAGAAACGCTTATTGGGAATGTTTTCATTTATACATTTTAATATATATGAATTTTATAATTTTTCTTCAATTTCTGCATGGTTTAAGATGATACTTCATAAAAGTTACAAAATTAAGCATTTCATAATGAAAACGTATTTAAATTCTAAGCAAAAAATTAAATACTAAATCATCTACCTCAAATAAAAACAAAGTTGAAAAATTATTCATATTTTGAATCTTTGCATCAAAACATCTTTTAAGAAATCATAAAATAATAATTTGCTACATGTTTCATTCTGATTGTAAAAGAGAGAAAGAGTCAAATGTTTTTACTGTTCTAATTTTGCCCAATATTTTAGAAGAAAAAAAAATGAAACAACGAAAAGTCTGCGGAAGCTGAATATTTAAAAAAATTGTTCTCTATTTTGAAAACAAGATTTCTTTTTATACTCATAGCCAAATATGATCATTCTTTTCCGAATTTGTAATTTTCAGGACATTTCTGACTGTTCTGAATCCAAGACCTGAAAGTAAATTTGAAAAAAAAAAAACAAAAAAAAAACAGGAAAGGTGCTTTATCTTTTCCAAGAAATTTGTCTTGAAATTTCAGCTGGTGCATTTGTAAAGTTTTTTTTTCCTTTCCCTTTATTCTTGAACATCTGCCTAAACAAATGCTTCCATAAATTTGAGCAGTCTCTCAAAATACCGGAGAAAATATATCTATAACTTTGCTTTTCCAATGCATCAAATTTTGCAAGTAGGAAGATTTTGACAGATTTCCATCATGCTTTTAGTCAGATATAGACATTGAATTTCTACATTCGACATATATTTATTGTTATTCTTTGACGAAATATTGAATCCGGAGATATAAAATAGAGGAAACACCAAATATCGATAAGTTTGGAACTATTTTTTAATGTGTTTTGGCTAGAAAAAATAGCCCACAGAGCATTTTCATTTCAATCACGTTTTAAAAAATGCATTATGTTAAAGGATAGAATTTTTTTCAACAAATATTAGAAAACGTTGGTCTAAAGTGATGAATATAAAGGAATGGATGAAAAAAAGGCCAAATCGGCACAATATATTAATAATATTTGATACATTTTGAAGTTATTTGATAATCATGACTTTCAAAATTCTCATACGTGAAGAAAATTAAAGTTACCTCAAGCACTTGAAATTTCAAAAAGTAATAAATTTTAATTGATAATTCAACCATTATATAATAATATGAACATTGCTAATGTAAATTATAAAATATTGGGTGAATACAATTATTATATAAAAATAATTCTTGTAGGTAAGTTGAAAAGCAAAAGTGGATTACATCTTTCTGAAAATTTCAGGAAAAAAGGATTGCATTCTTCTGACATTTTTGTCATTAATACCATAAAAGTTGCAGCCATTGAAAACTTTTAGTGCAAAATTATATATTATAGTGAGACAAAAATTATCATTTTATTATATTTATCTTTATTCCATCAGTAGAAAGGGAGTGACAGGAGAAATAAAAATTTCAACATTGTTATTTACTATTATAGTATTGTTATATTCCCTACATCTCTAAACCATATCCCTCTCAATTGATTTCGGAAATTATTTTTGTAATTATGTTCTTGGAGTTTGTAAGGAATAAAGAGTTTTGCATTAATCTAATAGAAACAAAGATTGTTTGCCCTCAATGAAATTTTTACTTTTAAGTTACTGTCATTGGAGTTGTGGAGTCTTCTGGCGAATGGATAGCCCAAACTATATCTTCCTAAAGAATTGTTTCACTTTAAAATGATATGGAAGGTCTTAAATCATCACAGTAATTGTAAATATATTGAAACAACTTTTATTGACGGAACTTTTATTGTTTCCGGCTAGGAAGGAATAAGGTTCTGGTTATCCATCTTAGTCTCTAATCCATTTAAAATCTAATTGTCCTGCTTACAGGACAATACGAACAGATATTATATGTGCCTCGTATGTGTGTGTTTGTGCTCATAAATACATTGTATTTGTGCAGTTTAGAAAATTTCGGTATTTTGAATTAAAATTACAATATGCACACAAAGCGCAGACATATATGATAATCAATTTGACATACTCAAATTTTCAGATGGTTTAAAACAAATAGTTCTATCAGTTGATGGTAACTGAACGTAAATCCATGGAAAATTCTCAATGAAATATTCTTAATTGATTTGTATATTAGGAATAAAGGAAATCGAAATTAAGAATTGTAGGTTTCTGATTTCTGCATTACACCTCAGATTTTAAAGGGCAAAAATATGATCTCGCAGGTTATTTGGCTTATTTCTTAGAATTGTTTCCCTTGAGTGAGAGCTATTTTCAAGATAGCAAACAAAGGCAATACTATCGGAGTCGTTAACTTTTTCAAACAGGTAAAGCAATTTTTAAGAAGCAGTATATTAGACAAATATTTTGCATTCTGCAAATTGGGTATTCAATTAACTCTAATATTATCACTACTGTGTTTTCAAAATCAGTGGCTTGAGCAAATGATGCATATGAAACAAAGAAAATATATCCTAAGCATTTCTCTACGTGAGTGGGAATTCACATTATGATACATTATCATGTCTGGCAGATTAAATAATCCATTTTTCTTCGAAAAAGTTCTAGGCATTTTTTCAGAAACAGCTTTTTTAAAAGTGGTGGAAATCTCAATAGTGAAACTAATGAGTTTTCCATTCTATGTCATTAATGTGGAGCAGCATTATGTCAAAACATTAAGAGTTATAGGAATATATATTATCCCCATGGGCAACATTTGCCTGCGTCTTATTCTGAGCAAAAATTCTGCTCTAAAGAGTTTTAGAAAATCCTTTTCTAAATCTGAATTTTGCTTCTAGATATCCTGATATGTCATTATGGAGATTTCTTATGTCTATGTTATAAAAATGTCAGTCGTCAAATGAGTTTCTGCATGTTGAAAAATATTGCTAAATTATGTGAATAATATGATGCCACATCTGACAAATGCTTTCCAGAATAACTAGCAGTACATTAAAAGTTTATAGACGACAATTAATCAGACATCTTATCAGTGGAGTGTTTTGCTAAAATTCATCTTAAACCAATTCAAATCAGAAAAAAGGTAGAGAGTTTTGACTATTTATTTACTTATTTTCTTCTATTTTGAATTAAAATGTATATCTGTTCTTTCTTTTATAAGTATATATTTTTTTCTTTCTTACGTGCTTTTTCCCTTTTCTTCTATACACTAATTCATTAGTTATCAAAATCATCACATTCTATTAAAAAGAGGTGGAACAACATATTTTCGAGGTTATTATAAATATTTTGAGCTATAAAATACTCTCTTCTTATAGAAAATACTTTTGCATATTTAAATGAAAAGAAACAAGTACAAAGTCTATTATCGACTTTTTAAAAGTTAGAGCAGGGAATTATCGGAAAAAGTTTACTTGGGTTGTAAATAAAAATTCAGGATTTCTGTTGGTTTAATATAGCATTTTAAGCACGTGAATCGATTTGTGAAGATAAATCGATGTACCAAAATGCAATTTGTTGAAGAATTTTGCAGGTACGACGCTTACAGGAAATAAAAATTTATGATTGTCGTTGGATAATGAAATCATTTAAAAATATTTCTATTATTCAAAAATAAATATTTATAAATATTATTATTCAAAAATAAATATTTATTTATTTAAAATTATATTTATTAAAAATAAATATTTATATAAATATTATTTATAATTCCTACACATATTTTAATTTTTTTGACGAAATACGTTGTTATGAAATAGGAAGGAGATATTTTAACTGGTTTTTCACTTTTCTTCCTTCTTTTTTCCATAAAACCCAAATAATCAAAACATTTACTCTGTGCCAAAAAATATATATTTTTATCATTTGCATAAATTTTTCAGTTTATTTTTTTATCATTTAAGGTATGTTAACATTTTTATTGTATCAAAAATTCATTTATATTTTAGTATTTAAAACACAAAGGATAATTCCCTCTTAAAAATAATCTGCTAATAAAATTAATAAATATTTTAATTGAATGTAATGTAAAATTGAAATATAAATAAATTTAAATTATTATTACACAGACAATAATGTTAATTTTAATGCACATGCATTTCTAACCACATTATTTATCTATATAAACAAATAAAAAATCTTATTTGTAATTTAAAGTGAAAAGAATCCGTTTTTTACCGAGAAGATATTTTCAACAGTTAATAAAAAATTCTCCTATTTTGAGCTAATACAATTTTGTTTATTCTGAATCATAATTAAATGCCTTAATCATTTAACATCATTAAACGCTTAAAATTAATTAAATTTAGAAATTAGAATTTGGTTGGTTTAGTTGCAAGTTAAGAGTAAAAAAGGAAATAAACTTTCAGAAAATATTTTAGATAATAAAATGAACAATGCAATAAAAGAAAGAATGCTGGCAATTTTGTATGACTGATTTAAAAATGACATTATAAAAGTGATTTTCGAAATAAAAGAAAAAAAATATATCTGTGAATATGACTTATCAATTAAAAAGTTAGGGAAATATTATAAATTTCAAAACATTAACTATGCCAATTATATTGATATTGCGTTTGATGCATTAGAAAATTAAGAATTCTTTTCTGACTTTAAAAAGCTAAATCAGCTTTAAGCACCAACCTTTTTTTTTTTTTTATGTGATCTACAAGCTATATCATTTAATAGCTGATCTCGAAAGAACTTTTTATATGAAGTTTATAAAATTTATTGTTTTTAATATACAAACAAAATCCAAACTGTAAAAATGTGTTTTCATAGGAGATGTCAAGTTTTCTGGATGGATAGATATAAATAGTTAAAATGTAACATGAAGCAGACGGACTCATTGGTTCAACCGGTGTTAAACCAATGAGTCGTATGCTTCATGTTTCATTTTAATTATTTATATATATCTTTGATTCAACCTATGCAATATGTACTCAATGGGAATGTCATTGAAAGATGGAAAAACACAAACACCATGTACTAGATTTTAAACACATTTCAATAAAATGCATTTGAATTTAAAACATGAAAATGTAAAAATAAAAAAAATATAATAATTTTTGGTATTTGGCTCAATATTTGTTCAAAACAAAATAAATTCCTGTTCAGGAATTATTCTTATTTATCATTCAACGTATAAAACTATTATAAAAATAGTTTCAAATTTTTTCTATCAACTTTCAGATGTTTTATTTTTAATAATTAATTGATATTAATAATTATGTAGCATATTTGCTTTCTATTTGAACAAATAAATCAAACTAAGAAAGATTGTTAAAATCTTTTTTTTTTTTTGTCTTTATGACAAAGCTTAGTTATTAAGAGTTTTGCAATTGACATGTTGTGGCAAATATATTTCAAATATTTTGCATTATTTTTTTCAGTTTTAAGAAGTTATAGATACTAAATAATAAATCAAAGATTCTTTCAACTGATTTTTGGCAGATTTGTACAAAAATATTATCCATAGCATCTTTGCATCATTTCTAATATTGAAATCAACGATGCAGGATACTAATCCAATGCTCGTGAAACATTACACTTCTTTAATTCATATTTAACCATTAATTGGGGACGTGCGGTCTGTGAGACCGCTAGCGATGGATTTTCGGTCACTTGAATGGATTTAGGTCACTTGAATAGATTTAGATCATTTGATGGATATTAGCTCAATTGAATGGATTGACCCAGTATCTTCCTGTTTTGTGACCTTCAATACGCGTGCACTTTTTCAACCGATTTCAGAGAATACTTTTTAAAAATAATTAAGTTATTTCTTCAAGCGTGGTTTTTAAGACCGCACCGCCCTTTTAGTGTTCCAGTGATAAACAAGGCTTAATAGATGGCGCTAAATCTTGGGCCCCGAAATATCATCCAATTTATTGATCCTGTTATGAAGCAGTGCGCCAGACACTTTTAAAGGTAGTAGAAAGTGATTTTAGTAATACAGATAATTACACAGAAGAGTTTTTCGATCAAAGTTTGCATTCAACTGATTATAATATATATGTTCAAACATAATTAATTTTTCTAGTGATAATGTATTTTGAAAAATTTCATTAAATATATTAATATACCAAGAGATATATATACAGAATTTATAGGTTGATTTTTATACTAGTTTTAAACCTGTACGTTTAAAATGCAGTAGAAAATCGGGCTATGAATGTCACACAAGCCGATAAAAAAAGGGCCAATTTTACCCATTGTCAATTTTTTTATTTTTTATATAATTTTTGAATTTTACATTATATTGTCTTCTATATACCTTCACATACTGTAAAAATAAATATGATTTAAAAAGTAAAAAGTAATATGTTTTTTTTTCAAGAATATTATTTATTGTAACATGTAATTTTAAAAGAAAATGTAAGTTCCAACATATTTACTTTTTTCAATGATAATATATTTTGAAAAATTTCTAAACAATATCTATATATCAAAAAATATATCTGCAAAATATATTAGCAGTTTTTATACTAATACATTCATTAGAAAATTTAATTTGAGTGTAAATGAAATGCTGTCTTGTAGACCGCTCCTACCCAGTTAAGTCCTAAAATTTGACCTCCCCAATTATGGGTAATATATATTTATTTAGGTTGTTGGTAAGCAAATAATTTCGTATTACAGTAAAAGTTTTCATTTTAGTGAAACAAACTTGCTAATGCTGCTTTCTGATAAAAATTAATATGCTTTTTATTCGATATCAAATAAAACATCAGACTTAATTTCAAATTCTTAAAAACATGGAAAAAAAGAATTCCACTTAAAAAATTAGCATACTGAAGAACATGATTGCGTAAAAGAATAGATAAACAACATTTATTTATGCTTACTGTCAAATAAATGTTTCATTATTCCATCCGATAGTATATATATATATATTGTTACAAACCTGCAATTCGGCTTCCCAGCATGGTTTGTTCCATCAACAGA
>JAPMOR010074370.1:2430-13683 GCA_026543865.1 Argiope aurantia
AAAGACAACAATATCAACAAAAAAAGATGTAGAAAGAAGATAAAGAATGAATACGGCTTTTAAGTTGGCTGTTAATTAACAAGTTTATAAGTAACAAGAAAATGTAACAATTTTAATAAAAAAAATGATTACATTTTGAATTCCTATTAGAGGATTATTTCAGAGGCAAACGAAAACGAATTTAATTGAATTTTCATTTCCGCTTACCCACAAAATTTACAGTACATTTCAGCTAACATTAAATAAAGCTTCCCACATTTAAAAAGGTTCTTGAACATTCATGAAAATTAGTTCTCCATTTCAATTTCAATTTAGAATTGATTTCTTCATCTCAATCTAAAATACTTAAAAGGAACTTTCCTAAAAGTTAAAAGCTTAAGAGAAAGCCAGAAAATATCTAGACAATCATTTAAACCCAACCATTGGGAATGTTATTCCTTTATTAGGAGACAAAATAAATAAAATGGGATTTTTAATAATGCAAGCAACAACATGAATACTTAAAAAAATTTTCAACCCTTCAAGCACATAAAAAAGCACACACTTCAACATCTAGAATTCACATATTATCTTTTAATTTATATAACAGATTAAAATTCCATATACTTACTAGGAAGTCGGGTTCTCCATTCTCACATCAATGCACCGCTGATGATTCCCATTTAATTGTTACTGAAACAAACAAGGATTTTTCCTAAAAGTTTAAGTGAAAGCCAGAAAATGTCTGGACAATCACCTAAACCCAACCATTGGGAATTTTACTAATTCAAAGTTTAAAATATTAATGGTGTACAGTCCAATTCCCATTATTTTTAATTACTTAAAGAAATGTAGTGAACGTACAATGCTGAAAATGTGTATTCAAAGCAAAACTAGCATTTAAAAAATTTAAGCCTGCAGTGATTTGTACAAAAATTAATGCTCTAAAAGCAACTATATTGAAATTTTCAGTCAATGATAAACTGTTTAATTTTTGATACACATAGTAACTAATATAGACACCACAATTAAAATCCTCTATTTGTTTTACATGACGTGGAAAAACAATCTGCCAGTGGCTATTTGAATCGTGCAAATAATTTAATACTACACACCAACAGTTTATTAATGTTGAGGTATCCTTATCTGGCTTATAACAAAATGGGTCAAAATATTTAAATATTTTATTTTTCAAATCAGCTATAATTAATGTCCAATGGGAATTTAAATTTACAGGAATTATAAGAAAATCAAAATTTGTTATTTCTGGAATCCAAGGAAATTGAAGAATGTTTTTTGATTAAAAATCAAAAGAGAGTGTAAAGATTCTATAGCTTAGAAATTTGTGAATCTTCTAGTTAATACAAAATTAAATGCGTCAATAACTGAATCGTATAGCCAACCTTTGATGACATTGATTTAGGATATTTTTCTCCTTTGACAGTAGCATATGGATCTCAAGATTTTAACATATAAAATGAAAGATCAATATTATTAATATTGTAGCAGTAGGATCTATGAAACACACAAGATTAACATAACATGATTTTATATCTGCCTCTTGCTCAAAAAGATTATTACGTTCATCAAACAGTCCTTCATTTAATTTTTGCTTCTTATTGCACTTTTCATGGGCTGAGTAGTTCCTTTCTTTTTCTATGATAAGTTTTTAAAAACTTAATCTGAGGATTAATTTTTTCATTAGGTGCAACAGAAGCCAGATTATTCAAAACCCCACGCATACCAGCGACTAAATTATTCAAATAACCAACTACATTATTTAACATGATTTCTTTAATCTGAGGAATTTCTATTAATTCGAATATTTCCAAACATAACTTTTTGAACCCTGCACTTCTCGGTAGATAACATGTAGGGATTTAATTTTTCACTTAAAATATCAGAATTAATTGTAAAATTTTTCTTCATGAAATTTATGAAAATCGTCAGTTGGGTACATATTAGGTTTCTAAGACAATAAATGAATTTTATGTATGTGCTTACACAAGTTGCTGCAGTCTTTGCAACAACAATGATACATATGACTGCACAATTTTGCACAATTAATATTTGAACATTTAAATCTGCAATGATCCAATAAAACACAAGCATCAGCAATCTTTCTTACTACATATATCTTTTCTTTTACAGACTGAGATTTAACTCAGAATGATTGTCATATTCAATAACATCTATATTCTGAATCTTTACAGGCCTGTCATGTTTCTCTTTAACAGTTTTAGAGAACTTGGAATGAGTAGGAATATTATTAATAACATTACAAGAATATTTTAAAAATCGATCCCTTTCCATTTTCAAAAGAGTTGAAACAAGATAATTTATTCACCTATTATACTGACACTCAAGATATATTGTTTTTAGTTGATTGTGAAAGACTCGTAATAATTGTTAGTATTAGTATCGCCATGTGAAAATCGCATGTGCAGTCGGTTAACATTGAAAGTTTATTTTCAAAATTTATTTCAGACACTTCCTTCATTATTTTTAATAACTCGTATAACATTTATTGACAGTGAAATTTATCACATACTTTTGAAGTTAACTGCCTTTTCCAAGCAAGAAAAACAGAATAGTAGATGCTTTATATTTGGATCAAATACAGAATTAAATGCTTTAAAGGAATAACCATCATCATCGGTCATTACAGTATTTACATTCAGATCGGGAATCTGACAATGTAAACTTGAAAATAAAACAATTAAGGTGCGGTAATCTAAATCATTAGTGATAAAATGTGCAACTGGATAACCTTGACCATACTCATCCTGAACATGGATTGAAAGAAGATAAAAGTCAAAAGTTTGTGTCATGAGTTGCATCAATACAAGGAATTTTATCTGAATGCTTAACTAACATATCTTTTTGTGCTTTAGTCTGTAAACCTAATGCAAAAGAACTTTCATAATTTGGCAAATTATCTAAATGTACAGGGCTTCTGAAATTAAAAAAGGATTGTATGCCTCTTTCCTTAATTCCTTCACTATACAAGAAACAGACATGGCATCATTCGCTGGCTGAATTGAACTGTGCAATATAGTTCTATATAGTTTTAAGAGATATGAAAGCTTAATTTTTAGGAAAAAAATTTCTATTATTTCGACATCCTACATCGCCATGTAATAAACTTACAATTTTTGCAATGGGAAAGGAAATTAATAAGTAAGATTTAATTAAATCACATCAATTTTCCACAAGGCTTTCATATTTAGTGTTCTGGTAACTGACTTGATAGTTATGAATGGAATAATATATAACCGATATCAAATTCTTCTGTTCACATATGAAAATCTTAACGGGACAACTTATACTGAAAGGAATTACCCCCTTTTTATTTTTACATTCACCATTTCGTTCTGCCCTCGAATTGATACTTGATTGATATGACGGATGAAAAAATTGACATGAATAATAATAGAATGTTTTCTCACAGCATATTTTTTTACCAGCTGATTTTTTTAAATAAAGATGAGTACCAATAGTTTCAGACTCTAACCAAATTTTAAAACTTGTCCTTGAATTGAAAGAATAAGTTTTGAAGTTTTTAATGTCATGTACAACATTAAGATGCTTATTTAAATTCCATACTAACATAAACTTTAGTACAATCTGTACAAAAATATGATTCATGATTCTTGTTACCGGTACAATTTTTTTTGTGTTCATTACTGCTAGAAAATTGACCATGCTCTAGACACAACTGGGGAGAATTTTCACATTTATCAGTTATATATTGATTATCTAAAGTTATCTCGACTGGCACTAAATATAATTTTGGCTTTATTACAACTTCTGTTTGAGAACTAACACTAGCCTCCGATAAATTATTACATTTGCTTTTTGGCAGAGTTAAAACATTACAAACCTTTGGTTTACAGCATTTGAAATGATTTGCAAAAGAGGATCTTGAGGAATAAGATTTTAAGCATACCTCACATTCTTTAGGATATGTACTCTGAACATGATTAACTAAGAACAGTTTTCCAACAAATATAAAATAATTTGTAAAATTATCAGAATTTCTTTGTCATTCTCAATTCCTAATGTTTATCTGGAGATCAATGTAAAAAATAATTATAATTTTATCATCAGTATTATGATTTGACACCATAGATGCCTGCTTTTGAATGGCAAATGTTGTCAAAGGCAAACAATTATGTGCAATGCTGAAATACACTGCAAATAATTGTCAAATTCTAAATTTTTAAAAATTACTTAAAGAAATCTTGAAAAATAGTAAATATATGATAATCTAAAAAAAAAAAAAAATTAACAGAATCTAATTAATAAATTAACAGAATCTACAAATATTATATATTCATTACACAATATTATTATAAAACTGAATAATTAACATTTGATAATATTAAATTTAACAGTGTTAAATGTGACATTCATGAATATGAGACACCATTCAGTCACACAGTATGATACTATAATTATTTCCATATTTTAGCCTATGTGCAACCATTGTTTCAAAAATCAATTTAAAATCATAAACAATTGAGAAAATTTACTGAAGCCGATGAAAATGAGGAAAAGTACAAAGGGGTGGACAAACAAATATGTAAGAAAATTTTTACTTTCTGATGACTGATCAATGAAAGTTAAAAAAAAAAAGCTAGGAACATGCAGATGGTTCCAAGCATAGCTGAATTTATAATGTTCTATTTAAAAAATGATATATTAAAGAAAACTTAATTTATGATTAATATGAAATCATATTAAACTATATTTCAGGTAATATTTACCAAGAATCAAATATGAATTATTAATACGTCTACTAAATAAAAATTTTAGGGACAAAGAAATAAAATAAAAATTCGAACTGATAATACTATTATTAATATTCAAGCCTAACTGAATTTTATAGAAAAAGTCCATTATCAATCAGAGAAACATTAATTCTTTAAATGAATAAACAAATCAACACATAAAAGAGATGTTACTGGTAATATGAAAATCACGATACAATGCACTACATTATTTAATTTCAATGATTTTTATATAATTATTTAATTTTCTACATACAGAAATATAGGAAAAACATGTTGCAAAATGCTCACATAATGATTTTAACACTGTATCATAATTATCTGCCTAGTGTCTCTCTTTAAATTAATCTTATTAATTATCTCTTTATTTTTTAAATAATTATTTGCATTTTCTATTAGGTTACTTCCTTATTTGATTTATGAATCAGTTACCTTCCTTCATTAGCAATACTGAAACACTTTTTAATGGATATTGAAAATACTAATAGAAGAGTTGACATATCTTTCACTGAAATGTAATAAGTATCGATAACTTCCTACACTCTTACTCGATACTATTAATGCATTAATCATCAAAATGACCATAAGGTAAGTTTAAATATCAGTAATTGAAAATGATTAATACTAATTACAACATTCAGAAAATATTCTAGTATATGGATTAAAATCATTTACTTAAACTCATGCAATCTTATCAATCAGATAAGAGTCAATATCTTTTCGATCAAATAAAAATTCAGTTCCCGCCAATAATGAAATGATTAATGCTATATTTTATAGCATTTTTTGTGAAAAGAAGTAATTGATATAACAGACACACAAATACACACACAAAAACAAATGTGAAATATATAAGAGATAATATTAATATAGACACTCGAAACTTTAGCAGCGCTCACACTTTGTTGTGACAAAAGTCGTAACTACAGTCGTAACAAAATTCGTAACTATTCACATGGTAATGGATCTCAAACAGATGATGCAATTGTTTCATTTCTGGTGTAATGTTTTTTACGTTGAAGATTTAAATTTCAACATTGGAAATCTACTCAGCATTTTATTTAACTATGTTAATTAGCATTTGAATTTTTTTATTGTCATGGCTTGAGAACAATACAAAAAAATAAAAATATTATGCTTTTATTTCAATTGCTGTAGATGTGAAATTAAATACCGAATCTCAGTTTTTCAAATAACGATAGTTATCACTTTGTTTTGTAGCATTTTTATTGATACGTAAACTTGTCTTGTTTAAAAGTAACTGCAGCACTGCTTAAAATACTTGGTTGAAACCTCAGTACTTGTCTGAGATGGTATACTACTCTGCACATTTCTTTTCTATAACATTGTGAAGATGTTTGATTCTTCATTAAATGGACGGTAGATTTAACTTTGAAAAGGCCCACATAAACTATAAATTTTCTATATAAGTAAGTTTTCTGTCAAGAATTTTCAAATATATGACACTCTCATTAAGTCAATGTAGCCTTCTAAAGAATTTAATGCAGCTGAATTTCGGTCCCTTTTAAAAGCAGTACAAAACTTATTTTGAAAAGGAATTCGTAAAAAAAAAAAAAAAAAAAGCTACCTTAACTTACACAGGAGAAGGAAATCAGATCTTCGCCATACATGGAGGATATTTAAGGAAATCAAGTTTGAAACCTGGAAATTAAGATTTACACGCCGGGGAGATTTCGATGATTTATTTCGAGATATAAATTTTGATATTCGGTTTATTCCAATTTAATTTATAATCAAGTGATTAATTCAAACAATAAAATAATTTATAGTCAATTAATTTTTACTATGTAATGAAAATAAAAATGATGTCCTTGAATGGCAGACTGTATAATTTTTTTTAAAAAAAATTAATAAATAAAAGGTGCAAAAAATAAGGCATAGATCGTCAAAGAAACAATTGAATGTCGATTTTAAATCAAAAATACTAATATTTTTAACATCTATCTATTAAAATATTTATAGGCAAGAAAAACAAATTTTAAACTAAAAATTTCTGCAAAGTCTATAAATTTAGAACGAAATCTTTCGATGATAATCAATTAATATTTTTGATTATAGTAATAATTATATGTATTATTTGAATACTTGTTTTATATTCAAATGACTCTTTAAAAAGAAACATCAAACATTTTCATTTATTAATTACCGATTGTTGCAATATTTGTTATGAGATAGTGTAGAAAATGAAGGTAAGCATATAAAAGTGTAACCTGCAAGATATTTTAAAACTCTCCAAATAAATAAAAACTTCAAGATATTCTATTTTTCCAATATTTTTTAAAAACTAAGTTTTTCCTTCAGAAATATAAAAAATGGAAATTACATTAAATTAGAGCACCCCATTCAGAATTACTCAAAAATTAGAACATTTACATGTGTGTCCTTTTTGAGGAGGGTGGTTTTTATTTACTAAGGAAACATTACAATATCTTTCAGATACTCGGGTAAAAAGTAATTTTAAAGTAAAGGTAAAAGTACGGAAACTTTTGTAAATAATCTTAGTATTGGACTTAAGAATACTAGTAAACTATATAAACAGGGCCCTGTCCAATAAAAAAACATTATTTTAAATTAAATCTTATTTTGAAATTAAATAAGCCAGCTGAAGTGATCTTCCCAAAACTTCATCTTTATGCTATAATTAGGGCGTTATCCCTTTCCCTATTCCCACATAAGTTGCGGATCTTGGATAAAAGCTTGTATCTTTATTATAACATTCGCAAAGAACGGTAATGAAATATAAATCTTTGGCGTAAATGTAGTGTTTTTACTGAATTTATCGTGTGATTTTCAACGGTTTTTTTTGAAGGATTACTCCATAGCATGCTGTTAATAGAAACCGGAAATCAAATTTGTGTTTTTGACGAATTTTTCCCCAATCCATTGAAAACAAAATTTGATACAAAACTAGAATTGCGGCCACAAATTCATAGAGCAAATAGAGTTTACATGCTTGTGAAAATTCTATTTCTAATAAACGTTCAACTGACAGATTTAATTCCGGATGTGCTATATAAATATACATAACATGTTAAATCTATGTACCAAATTTTATCCCTCCAGATCTATTCCATTTATCATGTTAATTTATATTCACACAGCTGGACAGATAGACTATATCTGAATGGATTTCGAACAAAATTTGGTAGAAAACCAATTTGGTGTAAATACCATGAACGAAATTTCATTTTTCGAGCTCTAAGCGCTATTAAGTTATCGCGTTCCAGGAGAAACGAACAAACAGATAAAATTTATACATTTTTTTTTTGAGGTTTAAAACGGAGAGATTCGTCAAAATCTCGAGTCAAATTTTTTAAATATTGTTATAATTACTCTTTATTTCGTTAATGAGAAAATAAAAAATTAAAAATAAATAAACACTTTATTGTTTTTTCATGTTGACAATTTGTTTATTACTAGTGTTTAAAACCTGATTTCGTAGGATTTTTTTTATGCTTGTGATGTACAAAGAATTATATTTTAGGTGCTTTATATAAAACCTTATTATCTAACTCTTTACGCTTTTTTACTTATCGTGTTCATCTACAGACTACAGTACTACAGACTTCCTAAGAATGGATTTCGTTCCAAATTTTAATGAAATCTTCAAATTTAGTATAAAATATATGCGTCAAATTTCGTACATGTAGCTCAAATCGTTTTTCAGTTATCATGTTCTAGAAACATGTTTTCAAACTCAGGAAAATCTGAAACGTAGGCAGTAATCAAAATCGGGACTTTCAATTTACTTAAATTTTATTTAATTAATTTTTTTTTCGAGAATTATAATTGTATGTTCTATCAACATGTAAAATTTGGTGCATGGTTTTAAGTTTGGTTGGTTCTAAATTTGTAGATGTCTATGAAATTTTGAACGAAATCCATGCTCAGGAAATCTATATGTCTATTTGAGTAAAGGTGAACAGGATAAGCAGGCGCCTATCGAACAGGGTGATATCTGACTTATAGGGTTAAATATCTCTCTGGAATCAACATTTAAAAGTTTTAACTTCTACATAATAAAAAACAATGAAATATGTAATTATCTGAGATTAAATTATTATCAATTAGATGACATCAGTATCAATTAGGTGGAATCAAATTATAGGTATCACCAAACCAACACTTACTTAATTAAAAGCATTCTTGATTCATGGATTCAATAATTTATTTTAAATATTCACACAAAATCTTGTTCCAATTGCATTTTAGAGTGATTAACACTTTCATAAATTCCTCTCATTCTTTATAGCAACAATATCAAACTCATTTTAAACAAGGTTTCTACAGAAGGAAAAAAAAAGTTTCCCGTTCTGGAGATGTTGGCTTATTTCCAAAATGTCATATAAAAAAAGAAAGACCAACTGATATCAACGCTTTCTTCTTTGCACGAGGCACCTTCAATTACCCTCATTCCTATTTAAGGAAATGTCTTGTCAATAGTATTAATTTCAAAATGATACAAGGTAAATATCAGTAATTCTGTATCTGACAGTGAACTTATTTTATGCCATGTGAAAATAATTGCTCATATCTATAATTACTTCAAAAGAGGGAAATAATTTTATATTTCAATTTTCAAATGTGTCTGGGAAATATACATTCTATATCCATGGAAAAAATTTCAAAAAAATGAATATAACAATAATTCCAAGGATTTTAAATCCTAAAACTTGTTCCATATACAACGCTTAGCCTTAAAATGTTTTTTTCCCCTGCATATTTTTGATACCATGCAGTTTCTACTGAACTCGACCTGTTAGAGTTTAATTATGAATTTTAAAAATTACAGAAGAAATTATTAAAATGTATTATTTACAATTTTATTATATACTGTTATGGCTATTGGATCATTAACATATTTACTGTGGCTCAGACTGTTGTTTTGAGGAATAAGATATGTGATGCCTTAAAAATGAATAATTTGTTCACATTTTTGCACACAAAATTTTAAAACCATTCAATAACAGAATTCACAAACTTGTATGATAAATGTATACTTCCATACTTCTAAAAATTCTCATCAAAAATGGTATACAATTCAAATAAGATTATTCTAATCATTATCACTAACATTGCTTTTGCCATACATGAAAATTGTTATTAATAATAATGTTCTATATTATTTAATGGGGTTTCTCATCCTGAGAGTTCAAAGAAATTATAAAGTAATGAGCATATATATATGTAGTCTCAAAATTTGTGGTTCTATTAAAATTTTATGTTATTAATATAAAAATTTTTACAAGACAATTATTGATAAATGTTTTTATGAGAATCTATTTTCTAAAATTAAGTCACATTTCTTAGAATGCATGCAAAAGTTTTCTCTAAATATCTCACCTTTCTCATTCCATGCCATACCATTTATATTAGTACAGCACATATAAATTTAATTACATTATAAAGAAATATTAAAAGTAAAGAATCTTTTTAATAAAGCAATATCATTTTTAATATTTGCTTATTTTTGTATAATGCTTTTGAAATGGCTAAAATAATTTGAAGAGGAGTAATTTTTTATTGTCAATCTTCTTTGTATACTTCAAGTAACAAAACATATACTGAAACAAATCTTTAAATAAAGTATTTTTTAGATTTTAAATTTAAAAAAAACACCTCAAATAATCATAAAAATGCATTTTTTTCATTGGTTCTTTTATAATATATAAGTATCGTTTGATCTAAAGTAAACATTTTTTTCATTTAATATATTATATATTCACATATTATGAAAATTATTTTACTGTCAGTAACGGAGAAAGCAAAAGATATATGACTTCTCATCCACTTAAAAAAAATAATCTCTATTATAATAATAATAAAAATGAATGTATGTGTGTTGACTCTCTACAGGCCAGATCATTTGAACTACAGTGTCAAATTTCGGACATAATTGAAATTAATTACAACCAATATCCTGACAAACCAGCCATGTTTGCAAAGACATCTAACAATGTTGATAATTTTAAATTATAACATGATTTTTTTATTGGCTATACTTCTAAACTAAACTTAGATGAATAAAATCACAGCTTTTGACATTTATACTTTATTTAAATGTGCTTGATTTTACAATGACCCAATTCTGATTAATATATAGAGTTCTAAAACATCATAATATCCTATGATTACAAATTTTTTTAGCAAATAAAAATATTAAAAATTATTTTTATTAATAACTAACAGTTTCATTTCAAATCATAAAATCTCAGTTTATATATATATATATAAGTAAATATTTATATTGCAATCATAAGTATTAATAGGTCAAAGAAAACTCTAAAGGCATTGAGCTGATTATAACTATCGAATAAATAAAAGGTATTTTAAGTTATGGATATCCTTTTCTTGTAATTGTTCTTCTAAATAATATCATGTTTCATATTTTATTTCATAGATACATGTTGAGCATTACATTTTCCTAGATTAAGTTTTTTTTTTTTTTTTTTTTTTTTTT
>JAPMOR010074381.1:0-65343 GCA_026543865.1 Argiope aurantia
AGATGTTTTCGTGGTGGGAGTTGGAGGGGGGTTAAAACACATTCGTCTGTGTTTTGTCAGAAGTCAGAACGATAAACAAGTGGGGAGACATGGAATTCACATAACAGAAGTATGACTGCATCACTCCGTCACTCTAAGTAATAAAATGTTGGGTAATGCACCATTTGCGTCGGATCGTAAAAATCCGCCAGAGGCAGAAAATAAGTTAAGTGGTTAAAACAGTAGCCATGGATCCCCATGAATAGTGAGAAACGAAGCGAAATGACGAAAACCAAGCGGTTTTTTTTTTCTGCCCTTGAAAGTTGTCTTGTTTATTTACAGATAAAACAAAGATATGGTAAATTCCCAGCGGCATCTGTCTTGTAATAAAACTGTGAGACATCATCAAGAACACTACTTCCGTACATCTCGGACGATAAGTTAATTAGAGAGTTTAAAAATTATACGGCCCTAGGCAGATCACATTAAAAGGTTCCTTTTTCACTTTCTTGTATACGAAATATAAAGAAAATATTGAAATCGTCGAAAAATTTTGATTTTGAACTTCACGTTTTAGGTTTCACTGAGTTTGAGAAACACATTCTTAGAAAATGTCGGTCTGCGGAAAAGGTAACTCAAAAACACTTTGATCTAGACAGATGAAATTTGGTACACGGCCTTTATACCAAATCTGTAGATTTCATCAAATTTTCAGCGAAATCAGCTCACAGGAAGTCTGTTCGATCTTTAATACGATAAGTTATACTAGATGAATAAAATTCAATACACAGATGAAGCATCCATAGCTTAAACACCTATCAACTTTTGTGCCAAATACAAAAAGGGGTTGATCGTCTGTCGGTCTGTACTTTCAGAAGCATTTATATGCGATAACTAAAAAATGCAGTAACTTAAATATGTCAAATCTGATATGTGATTTTATAATTGCGATTTTGTGTCTAATATTGGTTTCGATCGGTTGGGAAAACGTGTCTAGAATAAAAATTCACCTTTATTAGAAAATATGCGGGAAAATTTTTTTTCAGGAGATCTATCCGCTGGTTTGATAAAGTAGCCAAGTTACTTTCACATTTGAAGATATTTTAAACTTAATCGATATGGCAATCATTTAATTATTTATTTTACTTTTAGTAATTTTGTGAGAATGCGGATGTTTGTTTTGTTTATCTATTTATTATGATTCATGACAATTCGATATCTAAGTTCGCATATAAAATTAAGACAGCGAAATACGTTTAACCATCGCCAGGTAAGTAATCGCCAAGACTTACTTAAGTTAGTCGACGACCATATCTACCAAATCTATTATCCCACCAAAATGTTTTTTGAATCATACTTAAAACTCAAATCGATTTCAAACTTAAACATTCTTTCCGTTTTTAATAAATGTTTTAAATTTAATGTAATGCACACTCTGAAACGATTTTTCAATGTTATGATAAAATTCAAACTCATCCATCAAAGTATTCGTTCGCGTGCTTTTGCCAATATTTAAATTACAATAAATTCCTCTTTTCGGACATTAATCCCAAAATAGAATTTTCGCTTCCTTTATTTATCAGGTATATTCATTTTATAATTCGTAGTAGATTGATTTTATTAAATTCTAATTCCCAGTCCTATTAAATAACAAGCTGAATTTAAAAAAAAAAAAATTGCATTCCGTATTAATTTTTTTAACAGTCTAAAAAGTCAATAACCTGCGGGAATAAGCTGTCACAAGGGCACTTAATATTAAATATACATATGAGGAGAGGTGGAAACATATCCGGAACATTACAGATTGATATTTATTTCTATGCTATAAAAAATATTTTGAGAAGAAAAAAAATAATTAAATAATAATTACAAGGTGCTTCTAAAAGCTTCTCGATAGGTGTGTTTCAACTAAGTCATGGTGCCATTGTTCGGTGTAAGAATCTCTGCCTCAGGATTGTAGTGTCATGAGTTTGACTCCAAATACCACAACGGATCTCGAAAATACGGTAACTTGGTGGGAAAATTACCGTTACGAGAGAGGAGATCAGGCTCGAAACCCGATTCCGCAAAACATTCACTATGTATCTGCATTTAATGAATGGCGTTGAAATAGAAGAATCAGTCTATTAGTTTTCCCAAAAAATTTTGGAGACGGGGCTTATTCATTTTGATCGAAGTTTCAAGATCCATTCCAAAAGAACCCTCTTGTTGCTTCGAAATAATGAGTTAGTATATCTAAAGGACAAACAAAACTAAACGAACTCGCTATATTTTAGGATCCGGATCCTAGTACTTTTCGACGATTCTAGTTCGCTAAGGGGTGATATTCAGAAAGATGAATGGCCTGTTACTTTAGCAGAGAACCCGACTTCTCCCTATTGCTAAATGTAAATAGCTTCTTTTTTCATCGTTCCTCAATCAATAAAACCTCATAAATGGAATCGGGGAAATGTGCTCTTTTCTATTTGGAATTGATTCTTTAAGTCCCTGTCAATGTTGGTTCATAGAGTAGGTTTAAAAGAAACAACGAGAGATATTTAAATCATGCCGATACAATATAGTAATTTTTATTACAAAAAATATGATATTTGTATTGCAAAAAACAGTGATAATGAATGACAAGAAATGAATTATTTTTATATTTATAATGATTTTATTGTAACCTGATCGCATATCTTACACTCCATAGATTCATATTAATCTACTTCTGTCATATTATAACTCGTTATTAAAGCATTTTTTTATCCTATCAGTTTTATTTCAATTAAAAAAATTATTCAAAAAGTATGGGATATATATATATATATATATATATATATATATGAAATGCGAGAACTATCATTGTTATCAATATTTTCAAAAATTATTGATAAGCGCAAAAAAAAAAAATCAATCATGTAATTAAAAATATTTTTTCTATTTTACTACCTTGAATTAAATTCAGCTAATAAACTAAATTATTATATAGATTTCTTATCTCAGCCCATTTATTAAGCGACCATCAACTGTAAGTCATTCATATTTGCCCAGTATTAGAAACAATGAAATATGGAGATTAAAATAAGCCTCTTCAAAATATTACATATAGTGGGCTGCGTTATTGAAACAGACGCAATGACATAATTTTAACTAGATAATGGATTCGTTGAACGCGTTTAGTCTTTTCTATTTAATTTTTGTAGAAATAATGCTTTTGTAGAAGCTTTTAGAGGGGTAATGAATAATCGAATTATATTTAAAATTTCACAGATTTTACATCGTTTTAAACCTTTCCATATAAGTTCATTTTAATAATAATTTTTATTATGAGTAAAACATAAACTTTTTCTTCTTCCAAGAACTAATTATGTTACATGATATTATTATTATTATTTTGGGCTATGTTTATTATCATTATTGCTTATTTCTTTTATACTTCTAATACTGGTATGCAATCAATTTTATACACTTCTATATACTACCCCTGAGCTATTTTGCATTTGATATATAATGAAACATGAATATCTTTATTTTATTAGTTAATATATAATGCAATAAAGATATACAAATCCAACCACTAGTGTCAATTCGTTCATTTTTGTATTTCATATTTATCGGAATATTTTCTTATATATTTTTGTTCTTCATATATTGTAAATTGTTTGGCATTTTCATTATTTAGCTATTTCTTTTTGCATCCATTTAACATTTTTTTTTTTGTCTTACGATATTTATATTTCATATGATATAACTTTTTAAAATCAATTAATCTATTTACTTCTGTACCAAACGACACAGGAGTCATACGAAATCTTGAAACGATTACGATTAATCAATGCTTTAGTTTGACTAATTCATTCAATTTGAGGATCTTACTTCAGAAAAAACACATAATATTGATAATAATGATAAAAAGGAATCCAAAAATTCTAATTATCACTTGTCAAAAAAAATAAATCTTAATTTTTTTTTAAATTAAATGTATCGAATGGCACAACAGTCTATTAAATAGCATTATATTCAATCATAAATTTCGATTTTAATGCATCATATATTTTTTCTGAACATCACACAATCGAGAAAAAGAAAGACCAAAATAAGCATTTATAATTTAATTTCTAATTAGTTTAAATCAAGCTACAGATCTTCGTAGATACCAGATCAATTACGCTGCAATTTATCCTACTATCTAATCTAATCTTATCAAATCTTAATCTAAAATTAATTGATCAAGGATCAGTCTTAATAGGATAGGATGCTTTTTTTGGGATGGATAAAAACATACTCCATCAAATCACGGAAGCACCGGAAATAATCAGTACTCAAGTATACACTCACTGTTCCACGAGTGCTACCTTCCCCCTTCTAATGGAATCTTCTGACAAAAAGCAACCGAAAATGCTTTCCAATTTGGAATCATTAAAAAATAGATCCGTGGTGAGTGGAGGTATTTCGTGCTCAGACTCATCGTCGCCACGAAGAGTAGAGAAAGGTTTTAATTAGCGGAGTCACGGAACAAACAGTGGTCACGTAACCACGAAATAATGGCAAATTATAGAGAACCTTGGGTACACAGTGAAACATTATCTGCAGATCATTTAGCACTCCGATATAGAGGATGGATTGGATATTTTTTTTTTCTTCGAAGAATACTCCAATGATGAACTTGTTTCATCTTCAAACAAAGCTATGATATTTTTTTTTTTTTTTGAAATATGTGAATGTTAGCAAGCTCTATTTTCATAAATGGGAATGGTAAAGATGTTGTAGCTTTGGTACTTATTTGCAATTAACTATTTATCAGTTCAAAAAGATTAAAATTATTTCTTAGGAAATCTACGATTACAAATGAAGTATATTCCCTTACAAAAACTTGTCAAGTCCCCATTAAAAATTGAGCCGTCTTTTCTCGCTGACTTTCATAAATTGCAATATAAGAATGCACTTAGTTTTCAGTAGAAATTGATGATACAGTTAAAATTGTATTGATGTAATGATTGGTAACAAAGAGGACAGAACAGTTTGTTAAAAGGACAGAACACTTTGTTAAGAGGACAGAACACTTTGTTAAAAGGACAAAACACTTTGTTAAGAGGACAGAACACTTTGTTATACAGAACACTTTGTTTAAAATCCCATTTCAAAAATTAATTTTTAAGGGCCCGAAGAAAAATATCATATTATGGGTGATGTAAAAAATAATATCTTAGATTTATTTTTTTTTAAATTAATTAAAATCCTGTTTAAATACATTGTATAAGTATTTTGTCTTCAGATTTCTCTTCAAAACTGGTACAATGGCCATCATTATGATCTTGCTCTATTTTGTTTTTCCATAGTCTGCATAATCATGCCACCATGGTGAAAAAGATGTTACTATGAATTACACAACCGAAACGTAAATTTTCTCTATCACTGTGAAAAAAAGGCATTCTGAAAATATGAATTAATTTTTTTTTCTGCTGACGAATTGTCACCTTCCTTTATCTATCTTATAATTTTGATACATTTTAGTAATAAGAAACTAGCATTCGATAAAAAAAATTCTTGTGCATTCATAAAATTCAAAATCTGTATGTTCAGCAATGACAATTCAATAGCGGTATTTTTTCCCCAAACTTCTTCAATTTCTTAAAAGTAACGTAATCACGTCTTGGCCTTGGAATTGGAAGGTGCGGGATCTGATTCCTATCAAGAACCTCTGTGATAAGCATGGCATTCCCTAAATGTGAAAATGATAAGCATGCATTTGTTAGTATGGTGGGGAAGCGAGGAAAGAAGACATGAGTTCAAATGTCATCGTTATTATTTGACCTCAGTTCAAAATAATGGCTTGTCCCAGAAAAGACCTGGTGTTACTTCAAACAGGGTCATTAATAAAACTAAATTTTCAATTTAAAAGAGAAACATTTTTAATTTTAGCCACGGTAACTTGCAAACAAATAAAGACAGTTAACTCTTTGCACTCAAATGTCTCCTCCCAGGCATCATTCAAGACGATGCATCATTTTCACATTCTGTTTATTCAATTTTTTAATTTTGATTGCTAAAAATATTTATAGAGTGGCAAAAGGATGTAAATTACATTTTTCGCTGAAATTTAACAAAATAACTATACATTTATTTTTCGGAGCTATAAGCAAGTCCCTGTATTGGATGAATTATTATACTCTGAATTATTTTCCTGAGAGCAAAGACTTAATACTTTCACTGGCTGAATTCGCAACACGCATTTGTTGTTGTTGTTTCTGGTAGCACTTTCCATGGACAAGCCCGCTGATTCGAAGCCGACAGAAAGCGTCTCTTGTTTTAGTAGCGCCAACTATGGCCAAGAGCACGATTTTGCTACTCACGCATCACATTTGCTTGCACAGTCCCTTTTTACAGGGGGGGGGGGGCAGATTCACACATCTCACAGAAGATGAAGAACCATGCCCGAACCGGGACTCGAACCCAGGATTCCCAGATCATGAGGAAGTAGCGCTACCCCTATGCCATGACGTCGACAGCAACACGCATTTAAATCAAGGTAATAATTAAAAACGTATTTTCAGTCACGCAAATTATAGCAGGTGAATTGCATTAAATAACTTTAGAATGCAAATAATATATTCGTTCAAGCTTAAAGATATCTATTAAATCTTATTTGTATAGTTTCATAGCATCGTAAACAAAATCTAATACAAAGACTAAAAAAAAAAACAACAAAATCCTGTTGACGGATATTGACTAAAATTCGATTCAAATCTATAATTTATTGATCTGAATTGGTGTAAAGCGTTAATCAAAATTACAACCATTCAGCTTTGGAAGTTTCTAATAATTATATTCACATCTTCTGCGAAAAACAAACATAAGAATGGAAATCGATTTTCTGAACTGGGAATATCTAAACTAGGAATATTTATCAGTATCTCAAGCTTATGAAACTGTATTGAAACTTGAATATAAACAATGAGGGATATAAGGACAAAGGCTGTTATCCCATAATAGCGAAAAAGTTACAGTTTATAGATATCAAAATATTTGAGGGATTGAATAAAGATGATAAGATGGTTTAGTTTAGTTTAGTTATATTAACGTCCCGTTTAAAGCAACACTAGGGCTATTTTGGGACGGACCTCGTAATTTTGAACCGCGGTCAGATGACGAGGACGACACCTGAGCTGGCACCCCCCTCTCCACACCACACCACACCAACGGGAGGACGCTTGGTCAAGACAGATTTAACGTGCAACAGACCCCCTTACTCGACGGTTCTTCGGTGGAATCGGGTCTCGAACCTGAAACCCTCCGGTTCCGAAGCCGAGACATGATAAGATGGTGTTTGCTTGCGAGAGCTGGAGACAAAAGAAAGGCAAAAGAAATGTAGCTGTTCAATGTTAAATTATTTTTCCACAGCTCATCTCTGTAGACTGTATATTTTGAACATTTTAACAAGATGTGCGAATTGTAGTTGTCTTCGTTGCATTTGAGGCACAAGGGGTTGTCTGAGAGATTGAACCTGTGAAGAAGACTTGGAGTAATAATCATTTTACAAATCACCCGTGCAATAAGTTTATCTTGAATCCTACTTCTAGTCCAATTAGTTACTGTGCTGATGTCTGGGAAATTACTCCTGCGATAATTATTTGAGGCGATTTGGGTGGAATTCTTTGTCGGATTGGAGATCATATCCTCAAATGTTATGAATGCTACCATCTTTCATCTATGTAAACATCGTATAGCAGAAAGAAATAATGTGATGAAACGTAATTTGATCTCATTCTTCGAAAATTACTAAATTTTTACCGATAAGCTTATTTTCTGAACCATAAGAATATCAATAAAAATTCAAAATTTCTAATTCATAACTTAATAGTAAGTCAAATCTTAAATCAATTGGTGATAAGAATTAGAATTTAGAAGTTTTCAAATATATACAAGTTTAAAATTAAAAAGCAATTTTATACGTAAATAAGTAATTTGAATTTATAGAACACAGTATGTTAATAATTGGGATTATATATATATAAAAAAATTAAAATCAACAACCACCTGAATGATTAATACATAATATAAATAGATTTGGCGGATTATAAGACATGAATATATTTAACTATTGAAAATAATCCAGAAATAAAGTTTCCCAATTTTTAGCTATGTTTTCTTTGATGGAAAAAAAATTATGATTGCAGACGATCATTTAACATTATATTAACAGCAAACAGAAGGGGGTTAAAGAAAACTTCCAATTAAAAATTCAATTAGTAAAGCAGTACAATATCGCTTAGTTAGTTAATTGTGTAAAATTTAATAATTACTCAACTGAATAACTCAGTTTAAAAAAATGCGAATTAAAGCCATTTTTAGTACTTGAAACAGCATGCAAGTCATTGAGTTCTTTCCCCTCCTTCCCCCTATATACGAAACAAAAACCTCAAGATTCTGAGCGAAAAGAGTTATTCCATCTTCGAACCAGTTTTCGTTATCGCTCCGAAACGCATGTAAAGTCAGATTGTGGCCCAGTTAATAAGCACTTCTCTCCTCATAATGAAAGATAAGGCTTTGCATTTGCGTGCGAACAGACAGCATGCTAATTAACCGCAGCTGTATTTTCTCACTGTTAATTAAAATGACCCAGAGGAGCGTCGTGTGAAGAAAATTAATCGGATGCTCAAAACTACAATCCTTATCTCCCGCCAATAAATAAGATTTCTTGACAGTAAAAACCGTGAGAATTCCGAACGGAAAGAATTGCTTGGCGAAAAAAAAATTGTTTGTCGCTTTGTAGTTTTCATTACTATTAGGTTGTGCCATGCAAAAGGTAAAGCGATTTCTGTAAATTATCTGACAGGTGAAGGCCCAAAAAATAAAAACGAGTAATTTATGATAATTTTTTAATGTTCTCAAGTCGAATAATTAAAAAAGTTTCTTTTTTAATTTATGATCATATATCCTTAGAAAATCTTAATATATGTGATCTATATAGTTTTCATTTAATGAAATGATGTTTGCAGTACTCAGACGAGTAAATATGCTCATGCTTTTACTTGTCTCGAATTAATAAACTCAATTACGATTTTATTACTTAATTGGTGTATCTAGTTACATGTTATATCTACTGATAGTCGACAAATATTTTCAGTTTGTAGTGTTGTAGGAGAACAGCTGACGGCTTGAAGACTGAAACTTGACCTCAGACAGAGTGACCAGCGCGTTTTCTGAGAGAAAAAAAAATGTATGATACGGTATGTAAACAGCAAAAAAAATAACAGCTTTTTGATAAATTCAGTTGTGTTTACCAATACCTCTTAACATACCTCTTAACCCAAAACTCTGCTTTTTTAAGTTCATAAATAATTTGATTTTCTTGCTGTGTGATTTATCCGCCGTGGTGGATACCGTATATGCTCATTGGACACAACCGATTTTTGACCCGATCATACGGCAAAAAAATTCGCCTTTGATCGCAAAAGACAATAATATGTGCCTTTCAATATTCAGCGCATATTGCTTCAACTCGATAAAAAATTTCCGCTTTCCATTATTTATATATCTTCACTCACATGATATTAGGGAACTGCGAAACACAACCACGTCTGACAAATTTGATCCATGCCTATCTAATCAAAATAGACTCTCCTGACATCATACACATCTTACAACACACCTGCCATATCATCTAAGTCAGTAAAAGGTGAAAAATCACAAAGACCTTACTACATACTCCTCGTCAAACTTCAAATCAGAAACGCAGTTTAACACTCCAATAAATGGGAAAACCTAACTCTTAATGTTAAGGTGTTCGATCACAAGTAAAAATTCTTTTGCGGGGGGGGTATCTAAGTTTTACGAATTCGTCGGCTTTTCAGAAATCAATGAGGGGAAGGTGGGTTGAATCCTGTAAAACAGCTCAGTTGTCATTTCTTTTTACCATTTTAAAAACTCACATTATCTCTTACTTTGCGCTTTCGCTTTATTACTTTTTATTCAATCGTGACTTACGAAAACAACTGCCTGACAAGTTTACCGAAATATTGTGAAATTTTTCTGAAGTTCGAACCTCGTAATTTAGAACTATGATCAAATAACTAGACTGATATTTGAACCTCAAACCCTTTGCTCACTTCCAAGTCTCTCAAACAGGAGGAAACTCTATTTCGATGAATTTGAAATTTAAAACATTTACATACACGACGGATCATTTAGTGGAACCATATATCTCGAAACCATCATCATGCGATTTTGAAGCCAAAACTCTGCCAACAGGACATATGTTGATTACAATGCAAAAACTATCGCTCTGAACTTTCGGTTGAGATAAGTCATGGAGGCATAGGTTTTGGATTGCAAAAGAAATGTTTTCTTTGGATAAATTTTTTTTCTGTTGATAAATGCAAAACACTATGTAAACATGTTCTAGATTTTATTCAATGATGATAAAATCCCATTTTTGAAGATAAAGTGAGCTTATTTGAGGACAGACTTTGGTATTTTGAACCGGAAATGGAACTCTCAAAATTTTCGTACTATCAGGGTGAAGACGTTCGACCTTCGATGGAGTCACTTTGTTCCAGTTTCTTATACACAATGGCTTCTTCATCGAATTGGACTTCGAATCACCACTTTTAGTCAGAATACAAAAACTCTGCCACGAGACCGCTGCGACCGAAAACGGCAATGAGAATCCCAAATCTATTCTACTCGAAAAAATGAGTTTATCCCTTTTCTTTAACCTTAATCAATGGCACTCTAATCAAGCCACTCTAAACCTACTAATTTTTAATTACTTCAATACCTATGATATTTCACACGCAAGTAATATTTCATACACAAAAGCACAAAAAGACCAAAAGCTGTTCTGCAGATACGTGCCCAGAGTTGCTTTGCTTTTCTCGATTGTTCCTTAAGGTCAAATTTTTATATGTTTGTAGTTGAACTTGAGAACTGTACACATGCACAATTGCTAAATAAGCTGTTGAAACACAACTATACAAATATGGGGAACACTATACATGAAAGCATTTGTGAATACAGATTTATAATATAAACACCTAGCACGCAATAGCACTACCGCAGTTGAATGAATTATTTATTATTTTTAGCAGCACGCGATGTTTATCTTGTTACCTCTTTTCAAGAATTATTATGCAATTTTTAATAGAAACTTGGTCTTGAAGGACAACATAAACTTTAATTAGTCCAGGTAGCAAACGTTCTGGCTGGAAAACATACCAAGTTTTTAAATGTATGAATATATTTTTTTTAAAAATAACTTTGGGGTGCATGTACTTAGCTGATAATTTTAGAAGCTTAAGATAAACGTTCATCGTAATTGAATAAAAAAATCAAATACTATAAAGTAATTAATCTCCATATTCTATATAGCGAAGTCATTTTAAACACATGAACGTTGCCTCAGAAATCACAATATATTAATATACACTAAAAAATTTTCATATACTTAAACTAGTTTTATAATTTATGGATTTATAATGTATACTGGCCACTTCTTTCTGTTCTGTTATACAGGCCACTTCTTTCAAAGATGTATAATAAAATACAGTATCTGTATAATTTTGATGTCTAAGCGATATTTATTGAAATTTTCAACAGAGATTCGTATTCAAAGTTTATAAATAACTGTGAATGTAAATGAACTGAATTAGATAAAAGAAAATTGAAGCATGGTCCAAAATGACCTAAAAATTGTAAAAATTTTTGGTGTGGTATTTATTGGTAAAAGATGGTATGGATTGGATATGATATCAATATTGCAGATTTGTAGCAAATCTTGATCAGATTCGGGAAATGGGAAGGCCAAAATGCGATACTAAATTCTTTTTTACAAAACGGAACAACTTACCACAAAGCACACTGCATGATAATTAAAAAAGCAAAACAGGATGAAATTTGATCAATTGTATTTTGAGAAACAAAAGTCCAATGTTAATAACTCTCAAATTGTTTCTGCTTGACCTAAATATTCCTTTAAGTGCCCGTGCTTATACTGTTTCCTTCTAACTGACAGAAAATAGTATTTTTTTGATATTTGAACACACTACATTCAGAGAAAAAGTTACTCATTTTGTTACCTGAAAAACTGAGAAATCAATAGAAGGAGAACAGTTATCAAATTCACTGGATTTAGTAACATTTTTTGAGAGATTGAAAGAGAGGTTTTGGAAAATGTCTATCTGTCTGAGACAAAAATAACTCAAAAACGCTTTGAGCTAGACGACTGAAATTTGGTGTACTGTTTTTACTCCAAATTTGAAGATTTCTATCAAATTTTGAGTAAAATATGTTTAGTGAAAGTTTGTCTATCCGGCTGTTCGAATTTAAGAATACTATAAAACGAAGAAAGCTAGATAGATAAGACTTGATGCACAGATTTAACATCTATAGTGTAGGTAAATGTCAAAGTTTGGCCAAATCCAAGAACGGGTTAATTCTCTGCCGGTTTATACTTTCAAAAGTATGCAAACACGATAAAGACGGAATGACTTCAATATATAAAATTTGGTGAGCGATTCTGTCACTACAATTGTAGTTCTGTGTCAAATTTTGGTTTCAATTGGTTGGAATAAACGCGCATAAAATATAAATTCGATTTTTGGATACTATTAACATCATGCCAGAGATTAATCGCTAAAAAAAACTTGCCAAGGATGACACGACAGATTCCGTGAAAATACTAAATTCACGCCAAAAGTTAATATTTCGTGACTATTGTACGCCAACGCCATACAAGGCATTCTCTGGCATGACAAATTTGTCAGAGTCCACGAGGAAATTTAGGGAAAACCACTATCACTGGTTTGATAACACAAATGATAAAAATAAACGGCAAGCAGTCGGTTTAATGCCGAATTAAATGCGACTCCTCTTAGGTTTTAATGCCTGAATTAAATTCAAAATTCAAATAGTGACAAGACGCTCGATCTATTCTATTCCATATTTCAGATTATTAAAATAAAATATTTCACATTCCATTTCAGTAAAATTAAAATATTAAAATGCGTACCTTATCAAGCATTAAATTATCTTTCAGATAATATAAAACGCTTTGCTAATACGTTTTATTCCTGTATATACTTTGAAATTTGAATTTAAAAAGAAAACCGCTCATGAATTATTACTTAACAAATGCATGAAATTCTGCGTTCAGCAACGGAAAAATGCATCAAAATCTTAAAAATTTCTTATAAATCCGATATTCGACGCAATGCGAATTTCCATACAAACTAACGAATGTGGTAATCTCATATTTCCCACACTAATCTCGTGCGAGCGAGAACTAACCGTAAATGCTTCCGCGTATCTCGACATTTTCCCATCAGGATTGCAAGTGTACGTTTTTGCTGAAAAGCTTCGGGAATGCTAATCCTCCTAGACTTTTCGCGCAGTAAGCATGCAGCTCCTTTCCCAGATGTTGACGCTAAATAAGGATTATAGACGACACGCTCACAGAGTTTTCTCTTTACATAGTGAGCGGATGAATATTTACCCTCGCCTACATGAAACAATGACATTTTTTCCACTTGAACTTATCTCCAACTATTTACCCGGTCTCGGATGAATGTTTCTCAGTAGTTATTGAAGATTTCATTTTTTCTTATTTTTCTTTCGGAGTGGTTATTAGGTATTTTACTTTCTCGGAAAGACATTTTGTGCATATTCAAATCCGGCTAAAAATAATAATAATAAAATGATCTTTTGTTTCGCACAATAGATATGCACGAGTAGGAGCCGTAAATCATTAGTAATAGGCTTCTCTACAAATAGAAAGAGGAGTGTTTGTGGAATCAGGAATGACGACAGTTTGATTGGGTCGAAGAACTCTATTGAATTTATTAAAGAACGAAAAAGTTCGTGTTTACATCGTCAGTTTTAATATTTTTCCGAACCGCTTTTACAAATTTGAATGCTTTGGCAGGAATTACTGGACAAATAATCCAATGAAAATGCTTATCTAACAACAATGGAAAGAAAAAAAAATCTATTTCCTGATTAATGTCTTTTAATTTTATAAATCGGGACCTTTATAAAAATAAGATTTTGTAAGTCAATTTCCTCTACCCATAGTCATATACATGATTAATTTTTACAGTTATATTATAAAAATATTTCATATATACTGATTCTATATTAATATTTTTGAACTAACATACATACATAATAAAGCACTACAAAATCGATGATCGTCTAGTTGCCAGCCCTGATTACGCTGGTTATATAAAATTATACTCGGACTGTATAATGGATTGTTAATCCAGACTAAATAATGAAAATATATGGTTATCGACTTAAAAAGATGATTTCAACTAGACGTGAACTACACAGAAAAAAAAATGCTTGGGGAGGGGTTCTATAAAGCGATATTTACATAAAACTTTTAGATTCTTTTCAGATCAACAGGAATTATTGTATATGCACTTCAGAATTTTTATAAAAAAAATGTTTATCATACAATGTTATTAAACTAAAAATTTACTAACAGCCGCCTAGTTGGCATTAAATTAGTAAACAATGAAACTGCGTTTTAATAAAGGGTACTTTTCTTAATGTTAGGGTTTAATCAAAAAGAAAAGCCAGTGGGCTGCGAAACCCTATAAGGTAAGCAAGTGTAAGCGAAATTCATCCACAACACCCTGAGATTTCAGATGGATCGAACGGGTCCTAGGGTCCAATCACTGGTAGCTGAAGTGGTGCGAGTGGGCGGTCACGCGAAACCCAATCCATCCCTCCACCCAAAAGAGAAACTTCTAAGGAATACCGCCCGAGATTACTCATCAAGCGTGGGCATGCTCGGATTTCGCGACAGAAGACACCCAATTTTCGGAGGATTCTGCTCCTGAGACTATTTGCATATCTGAATAACAAGAAGCGGATGAATGAATAAAAGTGATTGGAAACGGACACCTCCTCGGGCCGAGGGCGTGAGGGTAAGTCAACGGACGTAACGAAGGGAGGGTTGCTGTTGCGCCACCCTGTCTAGCGCAGAGAAAATTGAAAAGCAAATATTTACCAACCGGATTCTAATCCGCTCTTTCGGATGACTCAATGGTGATTGTCTCATTATGTGGCATGCTTCATATTTCTGACTAAAAGCTGCTCTCTCTTCATTACCTCTATAGATACTGACATAAAATTGAAATTTAATCCGTCATGTTACAAAATCATTTTTCAAGATTTTCTTCTTATTATTATTCTCTCAATTACTGCTACATTAGAGCATCACCAATTCCATTTTAAATCGTTTATTGTAAATTTTATAAAAAGATTGTGCCGAAAATAGAACAAAATTAGACATAACTTGTTTTATTAATTCGCAATATTACTTTGTTTTTCCGTTTCCGTGTTTAATATTTTTCTTTATCTTGGTCTCCTTAGTTTTCTTATAATCATACCGTATTCAAATCCACGAATTTGCATTTATGAAATGTTCGGTCTCTCGCTGTTTGCACCTTTGCGAGACTGTTCGAGAGGAAACAAAATGGCATAGTAATCAACCAGAAAAATTCAAATATTTATGGCACCAGCTGTAAAGGAGAGATGAGATTAAATATGATTTCGATAATCTTCGAGAATTCGAAAAATAGAGTACGTATAGAATAAGCAATGCAAACAAAAGTCCGTTTCAATAAAACAAAAAACAGTAGTAATATATAATAATAGCAGTAATAATAATTTCATATATAATAAGTTTGTTTCATGCAGGAAAAAAAAAAACATTTATTACATCTTACAGGTAATTCCATACCTCTGGCATTAAACAATATTTTAAAAAAGAGCCTTTTTCTCAGAAATCGTCTTTCATGCCCTTCTGGAATTGATGCTAATTTTTAAATTTCAAACTATAATCTTTAACACTGGTTCATACACTGTCAGACGATAAGGAGTAGAGTTAAGTATTAATCTCAACTTCACAAATTCGCACCACAGCAATGGGAGGCTATTTGACTCACAATCGATTTAATGCATAATAGGTTTCTATACAAAGCAGAAATGGTTTTAAATCCGCTACCCTACAATTCCCAAGCTTAGACTCAACCACAAGACTATCATGCAGTTATGCAAACTTCAATCTTTGTGATTATTCTTGGACTTAACGAGAAGGTTTCGTCTCCAAATTCGTTAAAAGTTCTTTAACAGTTGAACTTAAATGTTAAATAGCTGGAAAACTGAAGTTTCGAATGAGAAACATTTAATTTTCTTTTTGTAGAGTTTGCAATTGCAGTTTTGTAAATTGTCACGAGTAGCGAGTTATTAAGTAAATATATATATATATATATATATAATTTGGATTTTTACCGCAAACCGTTTCTCTTAGCTAATGCGTCTAACAAAGGTTTAAAACAAACATCGTCTGAAGAAGCCGAACAATTTTGATCAGATTTTGTTTTTAAAAGTAGCAAAATCAAGATAACTTTGTATCAATGATATTTACTAATTCTCAGCAAACACAAGCTTTCGTAAATGGAGCTTTGATTTTATCTTCAGTCAAAAGATTTATTATCGGACTTCTGACACTGAAAACGAAAACCATTACTTAGTATCGAATTATAGAGCTTGGAACATCTATAAACTATTGCAAGACCCTCGTTACGCCAATGCAACGGATCTCTGGCTGGGCAATTCATTCCTAATGGACATTTCAATTCCAATGGCATTCAAACTGCTTTTTTATAAATTTAACACGTATTAGTTAATAAAATTAACTAGTACTAGTTTTATAAATTTAACATGTTTTTATTTAATACATTTAGTTTTGGTAAATAATATCATCTTGATTGAATGTTGCATAGCAAATAGTACACAAGAATGGATTTTAAGGACCAAATTTATAGTGCTACCACATATGCGTATCGTATATATGGATAAAACTAAGTATATTTAAGCAAATACAATTTCATAACTGATGGAGTTATTAAGCATTGATTTCGTAAGTAAACGAGACAGAACTATTCTCAGCATAAACAAGTTCATATTAAATTAGGATTAAAAGAAATGTATAATCTCGAAAGATTTTTTAGGGGTTGATTTTCTTTTTATTAAAGAGGTAGAAAATGCATTCTCTACGGTGGCGTAGAGAGGGTAAGTGCCCAGGGTAGGGCATTAGTTTTTCGTCTCAGATTTTTCCCTTTAAAAATGGCATAAGAGTTCTAATGTTTTATCCCCATGGCACTCTCCAAGACTGGCACCCCCTCTTCTTTCCGTTCGGTCGCTATGCCATTGATTCTTTAACCGTGAATTCGTAAGGATATGACCTACAGAATAATTATTTGTCTTATCTAAAAATATATCATTTCGGAAATAATTTCAAACACAAGATTTGACGGCGGCAATTAAAATAAAACAATAAATAAATCTTGGTTCCAGAACGACATGGAAAAGGGAAAGAAAGATAGTAAATAATTCTTTTTCCAATATTTAGAGTACCTATATTTCTTTCAGGTTTAATTATTTGATGCAGGTTTTAATTATTAATAGGCCATTCAGCATTTGAATAAAAATATCAAGTTCTAAGACGAAACTTTTGCGAAACTATCAATCACTGCTGCTTAAAATGCAGCAAACATTAAGATCTTTTAAATACCCATTTGATACAATTTTTGTTTTATATTTATTAATTTGAAAAAGAAACGAATCATTAATGGTTCTGTAAACTTTCTGTAACATAAGAGCAATATGTTATTTTTTATATCTCAGCTTTTTAGTAAAAATCGTTAAAATAAATCTGCCTTTATAACAAAAAAATTAAAAAGGCTTGCCTCTTAATTTTAAATATTAAGAAATATTAATATTGATAATAGTAATAAAAGGAAATAAAAAATTCATTTAGCCTTTGAAAATTAAATGTTACTCTAGGCGATGGGAAATAATTAGTAAATTTGAAATTAATTAAATAGAAAAAGAATAAAATCTTTAAAAAAAGATAAAAAATATAATTAATCCAAAATTTCGATATTTCTTATATTTTACTATTTATGAGTATTTTATATTCTATTCCTTATAAATGTATTTGAATCCTTTATAAAAACAAGCTTTCTCAAAAGAGTACTATTTTAAACAGCAGAAAAGATGTTTAGTAAATCCCTGTATAGTGTGGCATTTTACCTTGATTTCCATTCTTTCGCATATATTTGAATGCTTGATGGATTACTTAGTAACGCAAGGTCGTGTATATTAGATAATTCATCACTTGAAATGATGGGAGAAATTTTTAAGGGAATAAATGCCATTCAAATTTGATTTAATTAGCGTTTTAATTAGAATTCAAAATTGAAACGCCACATTCGAAAGTAAAAGGATTTTACTTTTGTGACAGGATATTAAAAGATATAGAATTTATTCACAAAGCTTCCAAACAAGAAAAAAAAAAAATGCAAAACATACATTTACAATAAAAAATTAATTAATTTAATTTAAATCCATCGCAAATGAGAATTATATTTTATTATATGCTCTGTCATAAAAATTAAAAAAATATTTATATGATTCTGAATAAGAGATGTTGCAATAAAAGTTTAGTATTTATTAGTACGCATTGTTCCGTTATTGAAAAAATTCTGCAATTTTTAAGATTTCAAATTATTTTGAGTTTTATTTATACTTTCTGAAATTATAAGCTTAATATACTAAAATGATAATGAAATTTCATTAAAAAGTATATATATACCATTAAATTACAAAACTAAAATAGGAGTTTATTCTATTTTAAACTAAAATCTATATCATTTTGGAAAAGTTTCTTGAACAACACATTAAAAATCTTTCACTATATTTTGCAAAAAAAGAATATGTAATAAATAACTTCATTTGTTTATTGTTATTGTTGGAAGATTGCTTTCTCAAGGAAGTTTTAAAAAAAGTGGCAGAAAAAAAAATCAATATGTTACTTTGTAACAGAAATAACACAAATAAAATTAATACCCTTTCAAATTAAAACCTTATCTTTCTCTTCATTTATTAAATTTATGGATTTGTCTTCGTTGTTTCCTCTATCCCCCCCCTTATAAAACTTTGAAACAAGACAGACACCTGAAATTAAGCAATACGTCATGAAACTACCATGAAATACATCAAAATGTATTTATTGCTTCTCTAATTTTACAACGAAAACATTTGATAGATCGAATATGAAGATACTATTGAAGTGAATGGAATGCAGCATGTACACACCACCCTTGATGTGAACCCAGTTCTGTTCGCCTTGAGAATTATTCAGCCACATTCAGTAGACACCTGTTACATATTTATGTTGTAGTATAAACGACCACGTGCGTGGTTATGTTGTTCTGTTCGAGATATTAAAAGTGTTAACAGCAATTATATTTATCTTACTAAAACAACCTTGGACTTCTGTTTTTGCGGTTTGAACAATTGTTTAGAGAAAATAATATTTCTTTTTTTTTTTAAATTCCGGAAAAAATTTCATGAAGCAGATTATTTACATTATTAGCTACATACATGCTTAAAAACTTTATACTTTTTGCAACACATTTGAACATTTTTTTTTTATTATTTCTGTTCCAATTTGTATAAATGACTGCAAATATTTTATGATAAAATATATTATTTGATTTTCAACAAAGATTTAACTTGACGTCATTCCTTAAAAATAATTCATTAAATGTTTAGAAATTTAAAATAAATGCCCAGTACAGTTTTAATTTATAATTCATTTTCTTCAAAATTTTCGGAAAAAAAATGATTTTAAAATAAAATCTTTCTTTTTTTCTCTCTCTCTCTGCATACTTTTTAAGTTATTTCAAAATCTATTTTCAGATTACGAAAAAATTTAGCACTTTATATTTTTGATATATTTAATAAGATATTTTTAAAATGAATATTAGATGATAGTGTTTCTCTGAATTTTATACTTTTATCTTAAATAAATAAATTCTCAATATTACTCCCTCCTTTTTTTTTACTTTTTAGTTTTAGTTTAGTTCTTTAGTTTAAAATTCTAGGTTTTTTTTCCCTCTTATTTTAATGAAGCATTTGTTCTAAGATTTTATTGCGGTAATTTGAAACTAACTAATTTTTCGCTTGGAAATTCACTCTAATTTAAACAAAACATTTGACACCTTTATTGCAATGCAAGCGAACTAAATAGTATTTTGTCAACAAAATATTTATAAATATATTTAATTACAATAAAGGTATATATATAATTATTTAATACAGATGGCTTCATTTTTATATTATAATTTTGCTAATTGATCGTGCTTTAGTACGTAATATCAAGTTCTGATATTCCAAGCGTTACTCAGTCAAAATAAATTTTAAATCTCAATGCACGAAATCATAAGGCAAATCCGGAAGATGAGATTTCATTAATTTTGTATTATGAGTATTTAAATTATTTATTTAAAAATTTGTTTATTTTTTGAAACCCATCTATATCTTCTTTTAAATAGCTGTATAATTAATAATTTTTTCATTTTATAATTAGAAATAGAAATATATGATTTGTTATATAATAAACATCATTGAAAAAAAGTTTAAGTGTCGTGAATCTCTTCTGTTTTCTCTAATTATATTCTTTTATATTTCGAGTCCAGTTCACCTAATTAAGAAAAAAATTTACAAGAACTTACATAATTATTAAATATACAAGAACTTGCTAAATTTAATCAGAGTAATAATTCAACAACCCTAAATACTAAAACAATACCAAATAAAAATTATAACTGTTTAAATTAAAAGTTATAATACAATAAAAATTATGACAGAAATTCTTTTTTTTTTTTTAAACCTAAAAAAAAATGTTTAAGTTCTTTTTCTATTTCTCCTAAAATAACATAAATTTATTCTCTTCTTTTTCATTTTTTAATTTAAAGTATTCTTAGTTAATTTATGGTTTTGTTAATATTTCGTTTACATACAAAAATTTTACAAAATAATAAATCAAGAAGTGTAATTTTAAAAGAAAATTTGTGAATATCTTATAAATTTTTCATTTCACTTAGAAAAAAGAAAGCAATTAAAAAATACTTACTTATACTTTGAATAGTCTCTGAAGTCTAGCAAATTTCAGGTAATCCAAATAACATGCTTGCAAATTTCATGGCATTGCAATGGAATTCATAGCACTAAACTCAAAATTATGATGCTCTTAAAAAGTTTTAAAACTGTCTTGAATCAGTTTATTTTTGGAGGCAGAAAAAATATTTATAGCCTCATTACATGTCCATTATCTTAAAAATTTAATTTGGTTTTCTTTTAATTATTTTCCTTTTTATATTAAAATTATTACAGCAAAAAAAAATGGCTACTTAGTATGGAAGCATCATTTTTAGAATAAAGAGCAAACTACTTTTTGTAATTCAGTTAATATGTTGAGATGAAAATGCAAACGACTTTTTAAAAATATTAATATTATTTATCGGAATATGTTTACTTATTGTCAAAATTATATCATAATATTTTTTTTAATTCACCGCATAACAATAGTTTGCGCTGAAGAAAATAAATTGTAAAATTAAACAGTAAATTTAAACGAAATAAATAAGAATTTTTGGAGAAAAAAAATGGAAAGCAATAAATTTTCGCTCCGAAGGGAAAAGAATTTTCACTCAAATTCCGGTCCAGCAGACAATAAAAGTGCTCCTTTAGAGATTATACGAACGGACGATGTGGCATTGCGTAATCTCGAACGACAACAATAACAACGGCGGGAGAGGGAAGGGAAGGAGGAACATGTGGTTGCGAAAGATTCTTCAAAGAATCACTAAGGCAGGTGCAATCGTTCTCCGTTTCAGGAGAGCAAAACGACGAAATCTCCCGACATTGCTAAGTCACTTCGCGAAGCTACAAATATGTGGCCTGTCCACATAGTTGAAGCAACAAGTCGACCTTCACATAGGCTTCGAGGCTCCACCTCTTTCCTAAAGGGAAAAAAAGAAATAAATAAATAACAATAAATAAAATAATAAAAAGATTTCTTACACTGCAGCTTCTGAAAAGGAAGAGCTGCAACTAGCGCGCAAGCTCGAAAAACTGAAACTCGAAGTCGAATTTCCCGCATATCATTGTTTTAATATTCGATTCGTTTACTACTCTAGCTTCAGGAAAGAACGTGGAATTTTAAAATAAAAAAAGAAAGGAATCAAGCAAAAAAAGTTCATGATTTAACAGAATTACATACCGAAAGAAGAATTTTAAATAACTTTATTTTTCATAAATATTTGGCGTTTCTTGCATTTACCAGCATGGAAAAAATGATAAACTATAAAAATAGATTCTTTAATTTACGATGGAAGTTAGTATAGGGGAGAAATGATAATAATTGAATAAATCTGGAGGTTAATTAAATAATCGCTGGATATTTTGATTATTTTATATTTAGGAAGAAAATTCAATTTTTAAAACGTCCTAGATTGATTTACAAGTAAATTTTAAAAATATTACAAGTGAAATTAAGAAATTTTGAATTAAATCAGGTATATCTATTCTTTTTTATATACAAACAAACTTTTGAAAATTATTTTCAAATAAAGTGCAAATAAGTGCAAAACTTTAAAGGCGGGAAATATATTTGACCACTCTCTAGAACAAGCAGCATCAAAAAATCTGCAAATGCTAAATATATATATATATATATATATCTTTTACCCTTTGCTTTTTAGAACTGTTTCTCTTTATTTCAAGAATATATGACTAATTTAATCACACTGCACAGTAATTCATATCGAAATCATCACTTTGAACTTTTTTCAATTAATTTCGAATAATTTAATTATTTCTTCGTGACATTGTTATTTAATTCCTTTCTTTAGCTAAAGAATGTTTAGTTTATTTGAAATTAACATTCCATTTTGTAGCAACAAAAAGTAATTTGGAGACAGACTTCTCAGTTTCACAATGGCATTCTACTTTCCAAATTCCCACACTATATCAATGAGGGAGTTTTTGATTTCCGAAGCCACAAATAGCATGTACTATTTCCAATTAAATGGCGGTTCTTTAATGGAATCGGGGTATAAACTTGGAATTTTATATTTTTGAAGAAAAACTCCCATCAAAATGCCTCCTGAACCCCAAGTATAAGAAGGAAATTATTTTTAATAAAGAAATTAACTTTGATTAATGAATTTTTTTAATACTGAGTTTTAAAAAATCGAAAAAAAAAATTAATATTTTCATATATTTTTTCTATATTCTTAATGGCAATTAAGCAATTTTCTATTAATTTAAGCAACATTTGTGCTTTTATATCGATTATAATAATTTGCACAGAAAAAAAATGTGTTTGTTAAATAGGAGGCAATCGAAATTTTATCAGAATTTGGAAATATGTAAAAGTGTCAAATCGCAGTAATTTTATAAAAATTTTCATGGAGAACAGAAAACCTCTTGCCCTCTCCCTCCCCACATTTTTTTTTCAAAGTTTCTCAAAAATCTATTATAATCTGATCCATTGGAAGGGTGGAGAGAAACCGACCGGGATAAGGAAAAATATTTATCCTATTTTCAGAGACCATTTTCTTTTTATACGGACAAATAGAATTAAGCCAAAACTATATATGTTCATTTATTTTATCCGAATATAAAGGTTGCAGATGTTTCTATTAATATGTGGAATCCTTCTTACGAATACATTGTCCCAATATTTCAACATTAGAGATTTGAACATTTTAGATATCTCTAAATTTGCAAAATTATTTTTAGATTTAATGTCTGATTATCTACGCGATGATTCAAGAAGGACATGTGATCCAGACAATGAAATTATAAATCCAAATTTGAAGCTAATTGGCTTATAATAAGCGATCCAAAATGCAAGCGTACTTCGTGTCATATTCATAGTTTCTTCTCTATGCAAGGTATTCATAATAAATGGAATAAAATAAAGCATACCTGAGACATATGTAACTAAATTATTTGGATAAATCAAATTTATCGAGTAACTAGAATAATCCAAATTCCTATATCTGTTCCCATGTATACTCCTTTGATACACGGAAAATGTCTTGATAAAAATGCAATAGAATTTAGCAAAGGATGAAACAAGTTTACAATTAACTTTTTTGAAGTAAATCAAATGCCTTCCTGTAGCATTCACTTTTCTTTGGAAGGAATAAATTTTCTAGAGAACCGTAAGCATACCCGAAGGCCTAATTTATCCAAGACATGCAAAACTATTGAGAAAATATGTCAGTTTAAAAAATAATCTCTGTTCATTACTTAAGATAATAAATCTTTAAGTACCAACAGAGAAACGATTCAACCTATTCTACTTGAAAATTTGGGTAAAACAAAAACCTATGATAAATTTGGGCGATACATTTTAACTAGTAAACAAACAATAATAAGAAGATATTGAAGACGTCATTTCAGATGTTGTAAATGATTGATAATTCTTGAAATTGATGTTAGAAATGATACAAGATATTTTCAACAAGATCTTAAAACAAAACGCAAAAAAGAAATTTACACAAAAAAGCCGCCTTGTGATATGCAAAAGAAAAGAAAATCTTTTCTATTCAAAATCAAAACAATACTCATTCACTCTTCGATAGTGAACAGATATATTCGCCAAGAGAGCAGACGATTCCAACTGGGTAAAACATGATTAGTGTGTATTATTTAAATTTCTGAGGCGTTCTAATGTATGTCCTTCGTTTTTATGAGAACATGATTATCGAAGTAGGCAAAAAGCTAAATGAATAAAATTTTGTATGTGATCTTGAAACTAAAATTGTAGATCATTCCAAATTTTGAACGAAATCTGGAAACGAGAAGTCTTTGTCTTTTTCCAATTCGTTCTAAAAAAAATCTATTATGTATAAAGATTACATCATACTAAAAGAGCCAGATTAATTTCAATAATCGTTAAAATTTAATTTTAAAAAGTTACTTTTTCAAATATTGCTGAATTTTGAATAGCCCCTGAGAACTGTTTGTATAGAATATTAATTTTATTTTAAAAAAGATGCTTGAATAATGAAATACAAGCATATAAATTTATAAAAATTGATTATTTTATTTAAGAGTCAACATATAAAAAGATTAAGACTGTAAAATAATTCTGAAATTAAGCAATTATTTATCTATTTAAAAAATATTCATTGGTTCTTGGATGTGATCCAAAATAATAAAATCTAAAAATATAGAAAGTTTATACTTCAAAATAAAATAATTAGGCAGTTTTAATTACATTAAAATCTAAAAAATACCCAGATTTTTTTTTATTTGGAAAAATTTTAAATTATTTAAATTGTATCAGTGCTATTTAATCATTTTTTTTCTTTCATAAAACAGCTTTATGCCATTCCGACCTCGAACCTTTTGAATAGTTTTTTTCTCGTTACAAGAAGAAGGATTGATTTACATATAATAAGTTACGAAGATGAATTAATGCTGTACAAGTGCTATACATTTAATAACTGACATATTAATAAGTCATGAATATTGTTAGAAAAGATATTGATTATAAAAAATTTATGTTAATTATTTCATAAAATTAAAATATGTGTTAGTCTAAACATGCAACCAGTGCTATATTTTGCAATAAACGAAAGTATTTATGCCGTTTTTAATTATTTACTTTAAATGCTACAGTAGATGGCAATAAAGCAAATTTCTATAATTGATACATAAAAACCAAAATTTCATTTTTTTTTTTTTTTTTTTTTTTTTTGCAAAAATTCTTTTTAACATATCACTTTTTTTTTAGAAATTTTGTTTTTTTCAGAACCAGAAAGTTAAAATATATATTTCTAAATTATTTAGAAAATATTTTTATAAAGCACAAATATTATTATTTAATTTTAATTTAAAAAAACATTAAAAATAAAAAAATATAAAAATTTAGTTTAAAAAAACATGTTTTTAAAATAAAAAAATCTCAAACACATTTTCATAAAATTATAGTTAATTATTGGAAATGCAAAATTCGAATTGCTTACTGACTTCTAAATTTTTTTATGTTAAAATAATATTGAAGATGCTTTTACAATAGCATACATTTTTAATAAGTATTGAAAGCCTTCTTTGGTTTGGAAAAAAAACTATGAATGTAGCGCAAAATTTCATCATTATAAAGCTACAGTCAAATCTCGTTTAACAAAAACTTCTCATATCTACCGATTCGCATAATGACCAAAATAAAAAGTCAAAAAAAAATTCTGAATTGATGTTTCAGAAAACGAGTGAAGAGTTGTCTTAAAGTCACATTCAAAACCTATGGCTTTGAGAAGTTATTTGGCTTTAGTGATATTGGGTTGCGCGAGGATATAACCTGGGGCCATATAGTTCGCAGTCCTGTAACAAAACCTGGATACAAAAGCGTACGCTCTTGTAGCATAGTTGTTAACTGGTTTATAGGCTATTCACCACAATACTCTCCCTCCAGTGAGTCGAACGATATAGCTGTTGAGTGGTGATGTTTTGAACTGTTGTCTAAATCGGCCTGTGCCCCGTTGATTAACGAGTTTGTGAGTGAGTGGTTGCTGCATCAAGTGAGTCTGACGACTTTGGTTTACTGCGTCAAGTGAATCTGACGACTTTGGTTGCGGGTAGATGGTGCCCCAACAGCTGTATGAAGGTTGAAGATTCATCGTCCGAGGTCACCAATTTAGTGATATTGGGATGCGCGAGGGTAGAACCTGGGACCATATGGTTCGCTGTCCAATAACAAAAGCAGGATACAAAAGCGTACGCTCTTGTAGCGTAGTTGTTAATTGGATTATATGCTATTCACCACATGGCAATGTTTAAAGCTTATTTGTTAAGGATGATTTTCTTTTTCAAATTAACAGTGTAATTAGCAATTTACAAAGAATATTTTTATTTTTTTATTTTTGCATGCCTCCAGTGAAATTTATAGATGCAATTGCAATTGATGTGATCAGTTTTTGTCTCGGTTTATAAGTAACACAGTTTCATGCAAATCGCTCAAATGACTTAAATCGCTCAATCGCTTAAATCGCTTAATCGCTTAAAATGAATAAAACGATGATTTGATTTCTTTTCAATGGATGAAGGATCAGCCATCACATAATCTCTATTAATAATAAAAGAGAAAATGTGTATATTTGCGTTGTATTTGCATTTGCACTCTTTAGACTATGTTGTTTCATCTAAGGCTATCTAACGGTACCTATACACTTTCGAGCGTCAAAATATGCACACTAGAGCGATTTTTTTTAAATTTTAATTAACAGAAAATTAAGTTAAATTTTGACTTTTTTCCGTGATAAATTTTGTAAATATAATAGCGCAAAAAGGAATTTCATGCCATCTTAAAATTAAAAATATAGATATTAATTAGTTGATATAGTATTTATTTTTGTCTAATTTACTTTTAAAGATATTTTTTAAGTATATTTTGTAACAATAATTCATTCAATAATTCATATTGTCTTAGTATAACCAGAATACCGAGGGGAGGACATTGCCAAATTATTATTGTAAATTTTCATTACATTAATTTCGGACTCAATCGGTGGAAATAAAATGTCCCAAAATTCATAGGAAAATTTCTTCTCTACACGAGGAAGCAGTAAATATATATGAGGTGTTAGTATAACCAAAAAGTCTAGGAGGGAACATTATCATGCTTTTTAATAAAATTACAGCAATTTTGAACCAATTCGGTAGAAAGGGAAATTCCAAAATTCATACAAAAAAATTTTCATACCACTACGAAGCATAAAACACATATATTAGGTTTGTATAACCAGAAAGTCAAAGGAAGAACATTCCCATAGGTTTTTAATGTATCAATGCTAAGGGGTCGACACTAAATTTTTCAAATAAAATTAGGATCTTTAATTTCTTTTTTAATAACATAAGAACGGGAGCTAGCAGAAGAAAATGGTCAGAATCCTACAAATAAATAGAGAGACAGATTGTACATAAAATATATGATTACAGCATTTGTTTACTTAAGCTTTTTTTTTGTTGTTATTGTTATACCTACAGTGAGTAGAAAAGATATGAAGATATATGACGGAAGTACAGTCTGGATTGATCTGCATCAGCCTGTGATGAGGGCTTGTTCGAAGAGAACCGTTATATCTACAACGAAGTTTCTTCTGATAACGTTGTTGAGCACGATTCCGAGGGATATGAGTAAGTACCTGTTGAGCCTTAATCAAAGAGATTTTGTCTGTGACGAAGATTATGGATTAGAGGTGGACAGCGACGACATCGATGAGTTGGTGGAAGAACATGGCTTGAAATACAGAAAAGCTTATGCAACTGCATTCTGTACATAGCGAAAAGCTGTGGAGGAGATTTGGTTAGGAGGTGTGGGCAATAGCTTATAAGCCAGTTAACAACTACGCTACGGGAACAATTGCTTTCGTATCATGGTCATGTTACTGGGCTGCGAACCACAAGGTCCCAGGTTCTGTCCTCACGCATTTCCAATCTTCCCCATTGGTGACCTCGGACGATGAAACATCAACCTTCGTACAGCTGTTGTGGCGCTATCTATCCACAGCAAACCAAAATCGTCAGACTCACTTGACGCAGCAAAAGCAACCACACACCTCGCCATAACGCTTGGCGCTACTCAAATGGGTACAGGCGCATTAGAATCAACAGCTAATACATCACCACTCAACAACCATATCGTTCGTCTCACCTCCGACTCACTGGAGGGAGAGTCTGTGGTGAAAGCTTATAAGCCAGTTAACAACTACGCTACCCAAGCAATTGCTTTTGTATTGTGGTCATGTTACTCGATTGCGAACCACAATGTCCCAGGTTCTATCCTCACGCATTTCCAATCTTCCACAGAGGGAAATAAATAATAGACTTAATTTAGCAATGATTTTCCAATAAAGTAAGGAAGATGCTGAAAGCACGAAAAATAATTGCATCATGCATTGAGAAGAATCGACCTGATATGGCAATAGTATCTAGCTACAAATTCATTTAACGGTAATGCTGTGCTTCATTTTTGTCAAATTCTGAAGTGTAGCCAGTCAAATGTCTTTAGACAAATTTCTACTGCACAAAATTATTGATTATAAATAACAAATTATACTATTATCAATTTGTCTGAGTATTTATTTTCGGAATAGAACATATTTTCCTATTTTACATGGATTCCCAGAGAAAACTTTGTTTCACATTAATAAATCTCGGAAACGAATTATTCTCGTTAAGTGAGATTCTACTGTATAAAATATATTTATTTTTAAGGCGTGCTGGGAAAGCAGATTATTAGAGCTTTTATTACATATATATTTTTACATATTTATTTCATATTTATTTATATATTTTTATTACATTTATTATTAGAGCTTTTATTACATACATAGCAAATGTATTGAGGGGGTATATAAAAATAATACTATGTCTTGGATGGCTTTTAATTTTACTAAGTCAACGTGGCTGGAATTATGAAATAAGCAAAATAGGTTATTGTTTAGGAAGGGCTATTATTAGGGATCACTAGGCTGCTAGGAAACAATAGCATTTCTAGTCTCCTATATATTTTTAGTCTGCAGCAAACTCGCATCGTAGGACGCCCTACTTTCTTTTTTCATTTACAAATTTGGAGCGAATAGAATTAAAGGGGGAGGGAGAAAGAAGAAAAAAAAACCTCGAACTTGGGAATCCACCAGAAAGAAAAATAACGTGGACTAAATATTTCTTTGACATGTTTATTTTTTTAATTATCAAAAATGATGCAAGATTTTTTTTTATTGGTTTATTTTTGTGTAATCTATCAGAAGAGAATTTTTTTTTTTTTCTGTTAATAAGTAATTCTGTTTTCTGTAAAAATAATTTTGGATCGAAAAATCTAGAAGAGTAATCTAAATGGGAACCACGATCAGACTAACAGACATTTTATACGTTATTTTTATACAGATTAACAAATGGAACAATCCTTTTAAAGATTCTAATCTCTTTTAGCTAAGAAAATAAAATAAGTGTTTTTTTTTCTTTTTTTCCTAAGAGTCTTGTAAAGATATCTTGACCATGTGCTCTGTTTGCCCCATCCATTTTTATAAATGAACTAACCTTAAAATGTACTCTGCCTCGAAACATTTTAAGAGCAAAGAGCAATTTAGAGTAATAGGTCTAATCTGCTAAAGAAGGATCTCTGCTACTTGGAGTCCTGTAAATTTTGGTTGTGGGGATACCAAGGCTTTTATCCCCATTTTTTTAAAAAGAATTTTCAGGTGATTTATTTTCGTGCTTTATTTTACTTACAAGGGCACTAGAATATTTCAACTTATTTCAGCGATACTTGATTTAAATTATAATACTCTGAAGTACTTAAGGTATCGCTTAAATTTCAGAATATTATTGTTTTTCTTCGTGGTTTTAAATTTTTGTTGCGAATCAGAGTTTTCTCTCTCTCTCTCTCTCTCTTCCTTTAAATGGCTGATTCATTTAAAATTCAGTATCCCATACAAATATTCCCCACTGCCATAAAATAATCATGAAAAAATTTGGAACAGCAATAAGGGTAAGAAACATTGAGTTATTAAAGTTACTCTTTTACAACCTGAGATGCAGAAGTATATTGAAGTAGACCTCCCCACCCCATAATTTCCGAATTAACCAAAGAAATGACACAGTTTTGTTTAGAAAATTAAGTATTTTTGTATCTTCTGTTGAAACAAGGATGGTATAATATATTTATACATATACACACATACTAAGCTGAGACAGTTTCTGATTTTCACAAGATATTGTTTATTTTTTATCGTTTTATTTGAAACAGCTAACGTCTAACTTGTTTTTCGAAGCGTAGAAGTCTTTTTCTATAATCGTCATCTGACCGCAGTTCAAAATTACGATGTCCGTCCCAAAATAGTCCTAGTGTTGCTTTGAGACACGGCAAGTTAATATAACTATAAACTAAACTAAGCCGAGCTAAGCTTTTTTGTAATATAAAATCTACAATTAAATATTTTGTTAGTTTAGTTTTTCATAGTATATGTTATTTAATGCCTTCATGTTTTGATATCAATTTAAAATCAATTAAAGTATCTGATCTTGGAAATTTTGAAAAGGAAAAGGGGAAGAGATTTTATATTGCTGTCCAAAGGATATTCAGGACCTCGCCCGGCCTTTACGCTACTGCATACCTGTGAATTTCAAAATTCGATCAGCGAAATTGTTCAGTGGGCGCATGCGCAGCTTTTCCTCTGCGCGGGCACTTCCTTTCCGCGCGTACTCCATTCCGGTGCGCTGCGGGCCATATTTTGTTTTGCGGCGTCTTGTTTTTGAGTCGCTCTGCGGCTTTCCGCGCCGCGAGGCATCGCTTTGCAAGTATTTGTCGCAAATACATCCTTCGATCCCGAGGGCCTGCCCTATTTCGCAAAGAGAAACTGCTGGAACTCGCTCCTCTTGACGATTGCTAAGCACTACCAGACCCCGCTATAGCGGACTCATAACTTATAACGTGGGGTACGTTCATATCCAATGGCATTGTTTCCTTTCTTGCAACTGTTTATGAAGTTAACATCAATGAACCTCCATTCACGAGCAATTAAACTTTTGAACAAATTATCGTTTGGCAGTGTCATGAGATCTCGTACTGTACTCGTACTTAATTTTTAGCTTAATTTAGCCCATATTAAATTAGCTTTAAACTTGAGTCTGATTCATTATGCCTCTGTAATTCAATTGCAGTACGATTTAAAGAGAGAGACGGTTACTTCACTCAACAGAAGATTCTCATTCCCCAAGTGTGGAAGTTTTTTCTCTGATATTCGTCAGACAAACCTTTCTTTCCTCTACATTTTCATTATCACGCAACAAACAACGCGTTTTGGCATTTAATGAGCTCCAAGCTAAGGTTGGATTTCTTTTTTTTGGGGGGGGGGGAGACATAATGAGCTTTGAATCGCTATTTAAAATCAGACGTAAACTAAGAAATGTATCGCATATGCATACCACAGCTCTTGCACAGCATTTGCGCATGAGCATTTTGAGGTTTTCGTACATTCGCGAATCGTAGTTCGAAAATAATTAAAATCGCAATTATAAAATTCCTTTTTTTAAAATTTTGATATGACTTCAATATACTAAAACCTTCCTTAATAAATATCCTCCAAATGGTGCAAATATCTCCAATATCAGTAAAGTATTTCTAGAGTTTTTAGCTTTCAAACATACAGTCGTGCTTACAATTTTTTTCCAAGGAACATTAATTTTCAATGATCAGCTCGCGTGCATTTTTCAAATGTTATAGAAAGGCTGACCACTATTTATTCAATTCGTTGTTTACGATGACTTTTTAAGTTATAGATTTTCAATAAATGATTTCATAAATTTCTTAGAGGTGTCAATTAAAAACTATGATAAATTTCTTTAATTTAAACGAAACTCGAGTAAATCTGTGTCTTGCATAAATGTAGAAAAGAAAAGGCTACACATTGCAGAAATATGCATACCCACTAAGCCTATGTACATGCATATGTACAAGCATGTGTACGTGTACATGCATCCCCACTAAGTTTTAGTTTTGAGACTGTGGATGTATCCAAAATTACGTTTCAGTCGAAATTTGAGTTGCTAAATATTGCGCTAATGATTTTATAGAATACATTTTATAAATTGATAAAATTTTTTTATTAAATTAAAAAAAATTGAGCATTGTTTAGCATTTGTTATATATGAAGTATGCATACAGAAATCAATGCAAACCTTAAAATTTACAGTCTGGAAAATTTGTCGATTTTTAAGTTTTAGATCTTCCGAAGTCCCCCCCCCCGCCAAAATTTTTTTTTCAGTTATATTTATATGAACGTTTTATCAATACACTCGTTTGTGTCCTTTAAATCTGTTTCTGTATAATTAAAAAAATTAACGAAATGAATGGATGAAAATTTACATGTGGTTTCTTATATCAGAATTGTGGATATCAGTTCATGAATGAAATGTGTCAAAAGTACAAGGAAATTTAACCATGTAAATATGTCCTACTGTTTCGCAATCATGTCTACTTTTTTTAACGTATGATAAATAACTACATACTGGATTATTATTTTTTTTCATAGTTTTGTGGCATCTGCTTTAAATTGTAAGCATTTTGTTCAAAAATAGGTGAAAATATTTCAAAGCGATCCATGGATTAAGAAATCTTGTTACATAAATGGTTGTTAAAGTTTTATATACAAGATAGACTTTAAATAATTTTAAACATGTTTTAGCTTCGCAGAGCCTCACTAGATGTCGCTATGAATGTGTCCAATTAGAGAGTTCTTAAAAGGAAATCGCTAAACGTCACTTTCATTTTTCTTCAGTGTCTTCTAACCTGTTGTATTCAACTGAATTTCATTTTTATTGTCAAAAAGCTGCCTTTATATGATGGAAATCCTATATTACTTCTAGTCTTCAACATTAGAAAACTACTTTAATTCCTTTATAGCAATGATAAAAGATCTAATCAGAAAACTCCATCCATTAAATCCCTGTGTGTGTGTGTGTGTGTGTTTTCATTTAAAAAAAAAACGTTTGTAGAACTATCGACAATGACTCAAAAGTTACTTCAGATCAAAATTGTTGATAATTAAAACTCGGTCTAAATACTGTTACAATGTTTTTCATACATAAAGTTCATATTTGAACAAACTGTTGAAATGTAACATTTATTTTTGAAAATGTTTCCCATTTTTTCATAATAACTAAAAAAAAATTACTAAGAGATATGTAGATTCAGGATTTAAGTCTAACTGATAAAAAGAATGATCCAGGATATAGATAAGCATAATAAATTGTTTTAATCATTTCACTTTCACATTCCTTTGATTGCATAATGGAAGATAATTGAATTCTCATTTCATTTTTCATCCATATTTTTTTTAATCACACATTTAACTGCCAATTTTATCTAATCAAATTTTTTGGTTATCAGTGACAGATTAGAAGCAGTAACCGATCCTTTTAATAAACTTTATTAGAATTTTCTTATCTAAGAAAAAAAAAAAAGAAATCATTAAAAAAATCCGTTTCCTAATTTTATCTTATAACTATAATTTTGTTATAAAAAACCTGTTTATGTTCCCAAAAATATTATGTCTAAATATGTGGTGGGGGGGGGTGGATCTTTGTCTTCAGCTCCAAATATTTTGAATCTCTCTTTGCCCTACAAATCTGGGGAGGGGGTTAGTATTTCTATGAGGACTATGCTCCTAGCATCGCTTCTCTCATTACATTATGGAAGCCAACTGTCTCCGTTAAACTTTCTCGCATACACTCCAGTAAATTTATTCCTCTCCACCGGTCTAAAATTGCATGGGCCTTGTATGTTTTTGGTAAACATACTTACGAAATATAGATCTTTAGCTCAGCGAATCTATCGTGTGAATACATATTTTCGACGTCAGCCGACCGATTGACACCAAAACTCGACATTGAACTACAATTATAATCATAAGATAATGTACTGAATTTCATTGATTTAAGCCTTTGCACTCATGAATTATTATGTTTTCATGCATGCTAAATTACAGCCTGACAGACGGGCAACCATTTGACAGAATTCGTTCAAAATTTAATAAAGATCTATATTTTAGGTATTGTAGTTGTTTCGAATGGCACTTGTTATAGGCCCACTGACTGTAAGAAGTCAGTAATTTTAAATCCAAGAAAGCGTTTCTTGTTTTTCAGTAGCGCCATCTAGGGCCATGAGTACGACTTAGCTACATACATGTCACAATCCTCTTTACGGGGCGGACTTCATTCATTCCTTTCATTCACTCTTCCGCAGATCGTAATTTAGATCTGAAACAGAGAACGATCACCCCTGATCCAATACCCCCAGTGGTATTACTCTCGAGGTGGATGACAGGCAGATTTATACGCGCGCCAGCCACCACACACACGAGAAGTCTTCGGGCTGGCGGGGTTCGAATTCGTAACCCAAGAAACGCGAATCTAACGCCGTACCAACCAGGGTATCCCCGTCCATGTTTTAGATATTAAACCTATAAACTAAATTTTATCTACCTAGCTCTTTAAGCTTTGTAATTATTCTTATTCACTTGTACTCGGATAATCGGATAGAGAGAATCTGAATTTCCACTGACTGGATATTTCATTTCAAATTTGACTGAGATTTACAAATTAGTCTTATCCGTATAGCTAAAAGTATTTTTAAGTTACCGGTTTCATAGGTCAAAAATATAATGCCAAAAATCTGGGCCTCGTGGGAGCTCTGACACTTTTAGATACGTCAACATTATGAGTTCGAATTCTTTTTGCAAAATGCAGTGCTTCCTCTATATTTCACTAATGAGAAAGTAAAAAGCAAAAAATTATGTCTTATGAATTAATTACGTCTATAGTCATTAATTGCAAAAAATTGAAATTTTCACTGACTTTAGTGCCACTTACATCATACTGATGAACTCACCAAAAAATTGTGTTCACATTAAATTTTGTATAGTAATCGAACTGTCCGATTGTAAACACGGATATTACCTGTATTGTTCTCGTATTCATAATAAAATGTGCTTGATATGTAATGATTTTAAACACAGTGACAAGTTCCGCACAGTAACTTTCTATACTCTTCTTCCTTCTCTCTTTCTTTAAACCCGCATTTTAAGTATTTAATTTTATTTTATTTGCTTCCATTTTTTTAAAATACTGAATTAGCTGAATATAAATAGTTTTTACTTAATGCACATTCTATAAATTTTTGTCACCTTTATTTTAATAATGATTATTCAGAGAAATTATTTTTGAGGAGAAAACAAACCTATCTTAACTACACGCTTTGATCAGTGCTCCCGTTTTAATGGGGGTTAAAGCTATGTAAAGAGACATTAAATCGTATTCTTTTTTATTATTACAATACAAAAATTTCTAAAATGTCCATTAATCAAAAATTAAATGAAAATTGAAAAAATATCGCTGCTTATTAATCATTTGCATACCATATTAAAATTTAAAAAATTATACTCTTTATTATTATATAAGATATACATTATAGTCCTGAAAATTTATCCTGAGTTTTGGCAATTTTTTAAAAATTATTTTTTGTTTAGTTTTTAAAGATAGATTACATTGTCACCCTGATATTCAAACTGTTTTTATTGTCTCATCAAATATTTCATCTGTGATTTTCCTCCACTATTGAAAGCAAAGGAAGGATTCTATCTAATATCTGAATCATTTAATTACAAATAAGGAAGTGAAGTTAGAGTATTGAGAAAGTTAGAAAATAGATTAACCAGACAATTATTTTATTAAGCGTTATGTTGCCATTGGAGTTGGTTCTATTCGAATGTTTCATAAACAGTGAGATGACAAAAGTCATGGGATAGCAATATACAAATATATAGATAGCAGTAGTATAGCTTACAAAATGTATAAATAAGCAATGCATAGGCAGGGCTTTCATTTGTATTCAAGTGATTCATATGAAAGGGTTTCTGACTTTTTTATGATCGCTTTTGTGACAAACTTTGAAAGCGGAATAGTAGTTGGAGCTGGGCGCATGGGACATTTCATTTCGGAAGTCGGTACGGAATTCAACATTCCATGATCTACAATGTCAAGAGTATACCGAGAATGCCTAATTTCAGACATAATCTTCTACCATGGACAACTGAACGACCGATCCCCTACACTTAATGAGTGCGTAGAATTTTCAGTGTTAACAAACAACAATACTTGAAAAAACCGCAGGGATGAAAGTGGAACTTACGCCAGGAGTCTCCGTTAGAATAATGCAATAAAATTTGGCTTTAATGGTCTATAGCAGCAGAAGATCGAGTCGAGTCCTGTATTAACAGCCCAATTCGCCTGTAACGCTTCTCTTGGGCTCGTAACCATATCGGTTGGGCCCTAGAAGACTGAAAAACTTTGGTTTAGTTAATTGAATCATGTTTTCTGTTGGTAAGAACTTGTAGTAGGGTTCGAGTGTGGCGCTTCGAGTGGCCACGAAGCCATAAACTCAAGTTGCCACATAGGCACTGTGGCAACTTGTGTCACCATCAACAAATACTATTATGGAGCTGATGGTGACTCCATAATAGTATGGGCAGTTTTTACATGGAATTGGCAAAGACCTCTGTTTCGACTGAATCGATCATTAACTGGAAATGCTTATATTCAATTATTCTGAGATCACTTGTAGTTATTCATGGTCATCATGTACCCAAACACCGATGGAATTGTTATGGATGACAGTACGCTATATCACCGGGCCATAACTGTTCGCGATTGGTTTGAAGAAGATCCTGGACATTTCCAGATAATGATTTGACCGCCTACATTTATGGGATCCCTCGAACATTTATGGAACATAATCGAGAAATCAGTTCTTCCACAAAATCTTACACCGATAAAACTTTCGCAATTTTGGATGTCATAAAGGCAGCATGACTCAATAATTCTGCAGGGGACTTCCAACGATTTGTTGAGTCCATGTTTGCTACACTTCGCCAGGAAAAAGGAGGCTAGACATGTTATTAAGAGGTATCATGGCTTTTGTCACCTCCACGTTACATAGATTTCTAAAAGCAGCACTGGCAAAGCACATAACAATTCGATATTTTGAATAAGCAATTAAATAACATTACCTGTTTTTTTTGCATTTTAAATTTTATAGTTTAATAAGACAATTATTTGTTCATTTCTATAAAAATTTATAATAAAAAAGAATAACTTTTACTGTTTTTTTAAAATTTTTTTTGCATGAAATACATTTTTTTTTTGTTGAAAAAGTATCCCAAATACAAGCTTAAGTCAAATGTAAAATTTTATAATAAATCTAGATTGCTTTATAAGCAATATAAAGCTTTTTTATGGTCAGAAGTTTTAGAAGTATGGTCGGATGCTTCCTTAACGAGGAAAATTTTTATATATTTTTTGGAATATTTCACTAAAATTGAATTTTGTTTATAAATTTCTTTTCTTATTTTATACTTGCGACCTTTGGCGACTAGCTGGATAGCCGGTGTTAATGGTCGCTAAAGTTTTTAATATAATATTTTATGAAAATTGGCCTCTTAATAGCTTCTTCAGAAAAGCATTTTTACACTTCAAATTTTAATAGTTATTTAATAGTCATAACTCAAACTATATAGAAGCCTTAAGCAGTTGTGTTCATTGTACAATAAACATTTCTATTTTCGATCAACTCCAGTAGAATTTGAACATGAAAGTAGAAATGACCTCAATTACTCCTTTTTGTTGGTATTTTTTAAAAATGTGAATACAGGAAACAAAATAGTTCGACATCGAAATTTTATGATCACTACAGAATAATTTTCATAATTTATGCAATATTTCAAAGAATCATTCAATAAAAATTTCTCTAATTTATCACAACATTCAGCCTTCTAGTTTACTTTCAAAAGGATTTAAATGATGTATATAATAAATGATTTGTTTCAGTCAGTAAATATACTTAAGTAAATGATGATATCTTAATTTTATTCAGACCTTTGGTCCTAAAGAATTGTATCCTCCGAAATATTCTTGACTCTCCAACCATGAAATAAAAAAAAGTTAAAATAAACGTTTCTATTTTCTGCTATCAAATCTGACAGATTTATGAAATTTTAAATATTAAAATTTTAGAAAAATCTACATTTTCGTAATCTTAGGCCAATTTGCCTTAAACTGATTGGCGTTTCTTTGACGCGGTGATAGAATGGTCTAAAATCGTGCGTTTTTATAAAATAATATTATTTATCAATATTAATATAAATATATGATGACTAGTTTCAGTTGCAATAATAATATAAATATAGTTATTGCTTCCTAAACTATTAGATGGCGCCATGAGTAACATTCTGAATTTATTCAGAACTTAAAACAGCCGTGGAAATCGTAAAGTGGTTAACGAAAACATGTATGAATGTCAATGTACCAGTTAATAACTTCTCTATATAATTTTGAGCACTTATTTTATATTTGAAATAGTGTTAAGGATGATCAATTTGCTAATTTTTTTATTAAAAATTGTTACTGCGAAATAAAAAAAAGTGAAGCAAGAGTATTTAGAACTGATGTGAAATAATTGAAAGCTTGTTTTGTTTTCTTATTTGAAAACGCTATGTTAGTCTGCTAAAATACTTGATTAAGCTTTTTTATTTATTTATATTATTCTGAATTTTCTGTATTACTTTATAAGGCAGAAACCTTGTTTAGGAAGAAAGTTTTCTTTATTGATTCTAAAAAGAAAATTGCTGTACATTTTTTTTCATATCTGTAAGTTTTTGCTATGCGGTAAGCACATGATGAAATAAAATAGTAAAACTTAAAGAATTAATTAGTATTCCACTCTTTATTCTTAACAAGAGAAAAAAAAATTATTGAAATATTCTGCTTCCAAATTAAGTCTTTATGTAGAGTTACTTTTAGTTCTGATTAGACTATGTCAAAATATGAATCTTGATCAATAACTTCTGTTTTCGTTTACTGTTAAATGAGCCAAATACTTTTTTTTTTGTATTTCTAGTAACTAGTTTAAAGAGTATTATACTTAAAAAGATGTATATTTTATACAATAACTTTAAAAAATGCATTCATTGATGGTAAAATAATACTTATCAAAATTTCATTTTATTGCTGACAAAACTTTTTTTTATAACTAACTATGCACTAAAATGTTTTCAATGAGTGCATTTTATTAATATCAATAATTATAAATCTATTATAATTAGTTTCTCTTTCAATTTGGAACTTTAGAAAATAGTTTGCAAGTATAATATCAGATATTTCATCTATAATTTTACTAATTCTGATTGAAGTAAGACAAAGGCTTTTCTATGAGCCAATTTTTTTCAATTAAATAGTTCTATATATGATTACAATGTCTTTAAAATTAATCAATATGGTGAAATAAAATTAGTTATAATCCTAATATTTAATATTTTGTATAATGAAACTTTAGATTAAAAGGTTTTTTTATTTTAGGGATTTTTTTTTCTATAGTGGAAAGATGTAGAAATATGTATAACATTTATCTCTCTTGATTCAGTTGTTTATGCTCTCTCTCTACCATCAAGGTGAAATGGTATTTCAAATTGATGGTGTCTCATTGTAATATGTCTCATTTCACCTCGGTACTTTGCTTAATTATTTGTTCCCTTTTTTTCCCAAAGAGTCATGGGTGCGAGTACAGTAGAAATCGGTTGCCGAATACATTGTGATGGGGAATATGGTACAGTTCTTTATATAGGTCCAATATCTGGAATGGATGGTAAGAAAAAGTTACATTTTATCTTAATATTTTATGTCTGTATATATGTATTTTAAAGATTTATAATTATAATACTTGAACAAACTGGTTATTCATATTTGTTAGTTAAGTAGTTACATTTCATAACTAAAATTTTTTTCTTTCTTCTCATTGGGATTATATATTGTTCTAAGAGAAACTCCTCCCCCTTCATATCTAATTTCTTAATTTTTATGATGTTTAATACTTTCTTTTGGAATTCTTTAGTTTCCAAGAAAGAGAACCCATTTTTATTGCTAAATTTTGATGACATTAAGATTTTTTCTTTAATTAAAGTTTCTTTCATCAAAACCAATTCATCATTAATGTTTCACAGTTGAATCATTTAATTAAAGACTTGACAGAAAAATAGGCTTCATATTAAAAGATCACAAATTTATAACTCAATCCATCACAAGATTCCTCATGAACACTGACTCAGTATTTGTTAAATCCATTATATGCTTCTTTGGTGCTGAAAATGGGGGGAGAAAATACAAGATCATGTGCTATCCTTGTCATATGTTTGTAGCTCAAAATCATGAAGTCTGTCACAAAATATCCCCCATATAGCTTCAAAACATGACAATCTAATTGAACCAAGTTAAAAAATATATTTTTAAATATTGTGTTAATTTTTTGCTCATAACAAACCTCTTGCTGATTTTTAAATTTTTTCTTTAATTTCTCCCACCCTTCCACAGAAAAATTGAAAATCACTAGATTCAGTAGAAGAATAATCAGCATATATGGGTTTCTTTCCCAGAATCCTCCAGGAGAAGTGCATACTTTAGATCTCTGAGAATGTCATTTTAAATTAAAATATTTATAATTAAAAGAATAATATTAAAAAGTAAAGAAGGAAGGAAAAAAGAATTTAATAAATTTATATATGAAATAAAACTGTTATTTGTTTATAAAATACATTTTTAATTTTTTTACTCACAATAAGCTTTCTAATTTTTATAATTACCTTTGATTTTAAGTTTATTTTAGATATAAATTAACTATAAAGACCAATTTAAACAAATAAAAATGTTTGAAAACTTTAATAAAAATTCAAATGTCCATCACAATAACTTCCTTTCATTTTCAATAATTTTTTTTTATTTAAAATTCTACTTTTTTTATATTTAGATTCTTCTGTGATTATATATAAATAATTTTTAATGGTTAGGGAATTTTGTTAAGCTTTAAAAAAAAGAACTGTTATATAGAATACTGTTTATATAGAATAATATAAACAGTAATGCTTAACTTATTCTCAATTATTTGGAAATATTTTATTGGAAATAAAATATTTCAAATCAATTAAGTAGAATAAATTATTCTCAGTTTTCAAATTGGAAAATTGTATTATTATTTATATTTTATTATGTTATTATTTTATGTCATATTTCTAATTCTTTTTTTCTTTTGCAATTTAATTTTTACTTTGTTGTATTTAAACTATACAAAAAAAAAATGTAATTGTTTAAAAAATCTTAAGGTTATCTTAAGGTTTTGATGAATTTCCATATTTTCAGCCTCCCTCAGTTAAAAAAAATATTTTGAAGGGTTTATGTCTGGAAATACAATAGCTTAATTTTTTTTTAACAAAATGAGCTAGCCAATTGAAACTTGGTTGCAGTTTTTACAAAAATATCAAATTTAATATCAAATTTTAGATGAAATATGTCATTGGAAAATTTATCTGCACATGTGCAAATAAACGTAAAATATCAAAGTAATAACCTATCCTAACCTATAGTAAACTAAGTAATAACCATGGATGAATACTGCCAAATAGCTGTATCACCAAAATAATAATTCTGTATTTTATATTACTCCAAATCCTATTTGACTGCTAAATTATTTGTTTTTGCATGTGTTTATGAATGCAATTTTACTACAACATAAAAAGCTTAAAAGATACATTTTCTGTATATGATCTTAATACAAAATTTTAGATATGTGTCAAATTTTGCTTCAATTTGCCTAGAGAAAGAGGATGAGAATTTTTACATGATTATAAATAGGACACTACTTAGAATAATAGGGCTCTTGAGTGACCATCAGACATTTGAATTAATTCATTTTAAGTTATTTTATGCTACTTTTATTGTTTTATTTATCAGTTTCTATCTGCTTTTTACAATTTGAAATATGTTTGTATTGATATTAAACAAAAATAATTGTCTTTTATATGTATTTGTTATTTTATAAAATATCAGAATTAGTTCATTTATGTGTACCTTTTAAATTGTATTTTTTTAGGTACCTGGCTGGGTATAGAATGGGACAATCCATCCCGTGGTAAACATAGTGGATCTTATAAGGATGTCACTTATTTTACCTCCAGGTTTGTTTATTTTTTATTAAATTTAAAATTAAAATTCTAGAATTAAAAAAAATTCTGTGGAAAATTTTTAGACTTTTATAAATTTATTATAAGATTGAAAATAATTTAATAGTTATGATTGTAAATTTTAAATAAGAATTTTCTTTCATCATTTTTTATATTTAAAAAATCAAAATATTTGTAAGAGTATATATAAGTAAGTATTGGTAAGAGTATTTATCTTTCTTATTTGCTTGAATTGTATAATAGTTTTAATAAAGTATCATAGCAATTAAAAAATATTGTAAATAGTGAAAAAATATATTATTGCAATCATGCAAGTGATAGTACTTTTGTAAAATAAATTGTCATTTCTTATCATTTCTCCTTAAGGAGTCCTTTGTATATGCGCATAAAGGAGATAACATTTTGTATTAAATGAGTTATTTGTAATTATATATAGAAAAATATGTTATGAAGTAAAGGAGTTGAGTATATAATATTTGTAAGAGTATATATGCAGGTAATTAAATAAAGCACAAATATTTCTTGAAATGATTTTTTTTTAAGTGTCAAATGCAATTTCTTTTAGAGTACCAAATGCTGGTAGTTTTATTAAGATTTCTAAAGCAGACAATGGGATTTCATGTCCAACTGCTATAAGGATCAAGTATGGAAAAGCAGATGATTCTACTGTGATACCAAACTTAATTAACTTGCCTCAAAAGTCTGGACAAGAAAGACATATTGAAGTGGTTGGCATGGAAAAGATCATGGGGAAACAGAGGTAAATTGTTACTAACAAAATTTTTTTGTAGAAAATTTAATAAAATCATAACTTTTATTTTATTTAGTTTTCAAATTTTTATAATTTTCTTTTTCTAAGTATTCTATAAATAACCAACATATTCTAATTTTTGAATAAGGGAAATTGTTTCTTAATTAGATTAATTTTACTTTTGCTGAAAGTTCTGTTGATGATCAAAATGAAATTGATTTTCATAATCAACTTGCTTGTTTTTACTTATTTTTTCAGCAATTTCTCTCAACTGACAGATATTGTTCTAACTGGTATGCTTGTCAATGGACCTGGCAAAGAGAATGAATTAAAAGAGCTTGTACCAAATGTTAGAGACCTTGATTTATCACAAAATTTGCTTTCTACATGGGATGCTGTGAATGGTATTGTGAAGCAGCTACCATACCTCTCCATCCTAGTTCTTTCGTAAGTTTTTTTAATTTCTTCTAATTAAATTTCTGCATTATAGTCAAATTTATTTATACCTTTGGTTTCCTTTTTTCAAAAACTGAATTACCTTCGAAGTTACTTACAATAATAATAAATTTCATGTGTGTTACTACATTTACTGTTTGTTGGATTTTTGTAATGATTTTGTGTAATAAAGAGGTATTCATGTCTAGGTACAAATAGCTCAAAATTTTCTGTCATTCTTAAATATTGACTTGCTTATTTAGAATTTTTTTCATGATTTATTCAACTATTTACATAAGAAAATACAGGGAAATTAAAAAACATTACAAAATAGAAATTAGTTCATATAAGCCAGTAAAGAAAATGGAATTTAAAATTTTTAATTTTTCATCTAAAAACTGCTGATTTATTTAAACAATGCAAGAATAAAAGATTATTATCTTAGCTGTATAAACAAAAGATTTTGTGACTGTTAAATCAGGGTAGTTAATCTCTTTTCTGCTTATTCTTCTTTTCTCCTGTATTAGATCAGTCTAGTTTCCAAAACAGAGAAAAAAAATATTGATATTGGAACTAAAAAATACTGATAGTGTTATTACAATCTATTTGAATATTAGTCGAGCTACTGAAACTGAAAAAATGCATTCTTTAGTTGAGTGCTTTATATTTGTAAAGAATACTAAATAAATAAATAAATTAATTAATATACATATAAAAAAACTGCATTTATTTAAAGTTTCATTTATTGAAAATATTGCAGTGTTATGAAAAACAAATGGTTTGTTTGCTTCAACTTCAGTATTCTATAGCACAAATTTCCACTGCATATTCAGAACTTGCAAAAATCTAATTTGAAATTTTCCTTTAAAAAATGAATGTAAAGATCATCTTGATTAATTTTATGAAGAAATTGTTTTAGTCAATTTCTATTCTAATGTTTTGAAGTCCAAAGTGTTTTTTGATTTTTTTTGGAGGAGGCAAGTCATAAAAATAATTATTGTATTTTCACATGACAATGTAATGGTGGAAATTGGGTTTAGTCTCAACAAAGATATGCTTGTTCAAAATCTGAAAAAAGATTCTTTAATTGGTCTAAGAGCTTAGGTGAAATAAATGAATATGGTGCCATAAAATTTAGTGAAAAAGCCATTATGTTCTGATCTCAAGAGATTGGTTTTTCACTATGTGAAATTAGTACATGTGAAGCTTTAGAAAATCAGAAAAAAATTGAGAGGGAAAAAAGAGTCCTCACAAGCAAAGCAGCTTTTCAAATTAAATTGTTGCAAAGGAAAAAAAAAAAAAAAAAAATGAAACTTAAGACTGAAATTTTGACTAATTAATGTTTGAAATTGTCACAAAATTTGTATGTTTTGATAATTTATTTAATTGTAGTAATGCAGTTTTGTCAAATTGGTATTCACTGTCGTAGCAACAAGGTTGTTAATGTCAAGGAAAACATATGAATTATTTTTAAATTCATTGTATATTTAAAACACAAAGGTATTGTATAGTATTGATCAAAATACCTTATATGTAGAGAATTAAATACTAGTTTTTTTATAACAAATAGTGAATCACACTATATATATTTAAAAAAATAAAAATTATTTATCTTAAATTTATATATAATTTGAATATTTTATTAATGTGAAAAAAGAGATTATCATGAATAATTTATATCTGTGCTAATATGTTTTATTCTGAAAGTAATAATTTCTGTTCTTTTGATGTTTTTAATTTAGTAAAAATCGATTGAAGATTTTTGAAGGAGAAGAAACAATACGAGAAATCTACAAGTCACTAAAAATGCTTGTTTTAAATGATGTGGCATATTGCTGGAAAGAGGTATTTCTTTACTTTTTGCATGTGTATTGCATATATTTCAAATCAGTTAAAAACAAGGAAGTAATCTTGTTATCAAAATGTATATGTTACTTTTCTGAAGCAGAATTTTTCTTTTATGATTAAATAAGTACTTTGATAAGATTATTGTTCTGTCAAGTAAATGAAAAATCATACAATAAGTTTGAAATTGGTAATTTTGTTTGCATTTATTTTTATATAAATTCATTTCAAGATTTTAAAAAATAGCTTTGCTTCTTTTTCATTTATTGAATGATTAAAAAAAGTCTAAACACTTTTATGGCATCTGAATATTTACCATTATACTATATATAGCATTATCTGCTATTATAATTTTATTTTATTTGGCTGTAATAAGTCATGAAAGTCTTAGTGACTTTTTTTTTTCTCATTAGATAATGTTTTTCAGATTCTATCATGTGCTGTTCTGTGGCCTTTTATAGAACAATTGTGTGTCTTGGACAATGGCATAACAACTTTAGAAGCTCCAAGTTTTCCAATTTTTTCTAAATTAAAATTACTTAGTTTAGATAATAATCCATTGAAGAAATGGAGTGAAGTAAATAAATTAGGTGACTTAATGAAGTAAGTTCCTTTATATTTAGCTAAAATAAATTCTTCCATTGTTATATTTAAATGCATTTTCAATTTACCATTTCTTCATTGAAAACAATTTAGTTGTGAATTATTTTAATAATGAATTGAAAGCATCAAAAATATCATCTTTTAATCATATAAAAATAATATTACTTATATAAATATGCTTTATAATAAAATTCATTTCATTTCTAAGAAAAGAGTCCAAATTTCAGGTTGCAGATGGATGCTAATTTTATTATGCATATAATCACATGCAATTAAATCATTTTTTAAGTATCTAAATCTCATCATTATGTAAAAAAATAATTCTGATTATATTAATATGTCAGTTGACTCTTGCTCCTTCTTGAAGATAAAAATATTTTTAAATAATATTTTTCAATAATATTTATGAATTTTTCTTGCCATGTAAATTAAATAAAATAAGTTTTTTTTTTATATTAATCATTCTCATATTTATATTACTTCAGTGATAAATGTTGCTGGCTAATTATGTTGCTAAGATAAATTTCAACACTGTGATTTTTCTTCCACCCCACATAGATAAAAAAGCTCATTTTCTCTCATTCTCTTCCTGGTAATTCCATTTTTAAAAATTTTTAATAAAATATTATATTATTTAAGATTTTTTCATAAATAATGTAAGGAGACTTTTATACTTAAATTATTTTTTTCAAATTCAACTTTTTCATATCTTTTTTGCTTTAATGTTTTGAACTTTAGCAAAAATGGAATGTTCCAAATTGAAGCCAATGAGCATATCAAATATTACTCTTATATGTATTGAATCTTTATTTTTTAAACATGTCTCACAGTTTTATCTTCCAATAAGTTGAGTAGAGTAGCACAAAAATTTGCCATAAAGTTATAATATAGTATTTAGTTAGCCATAAAGTTATAGTATAGTAGTTAGAGCCATAGAATTTTTTTTGTTGTTTTAAATAGCCATTCTGTGCATTTAAACTGTTTTTAATTATTTTTCTATTTTTTTTATCTTTGCTAGTTTAGAAGAAATTCATTTAGACAATACATCCTTAGAATCTATTGAATTTCCAGATGCTTCTCCTATTGAAAAAACAAATTTGTTTCCAAGTTTAAAAGTGCTCTCCATAAAAAATAACAGATTTGAAAGGGTAATTATTTTTTTTCCTGTTTTCTTTGGGGTTTAAAAAAAAACTAGGGTATGTATTTAATTTAAATATTTTTTCTATTATAGCATAATAATAAGACTAACAAAGTCAGAGTTTCAAATATATAACGGAATCTCTTTGCAAACATAGTTTTAGAAAATTATGTCATTATGTCTCATATAATCCAAGTTTTAAACATTTTTCTTAATATTAATTATTTGTCAAACTTGATACATAGTTTTGTAGTCTCATATTGGCCACGAAGATAATGAGGGGGGAAAAAAAAGTAATTGGTTGTAGCATTAAGAGAGAAAGAGAGTGTGAGAAAAAAAAATCAATAGCAATTTATTCTTTAATGGTTTATTTTATCATTGATGATTTAAAATTTGATAATTTTAGCTGCATATTGTCTAAGTCTTCTTGTATAGAAGATTAAAACTCAAAAAATGGAATAAAATAGAAATTAAAATATTACAAAATAGAGTTAGTCAATAATTTGTATCACACATGTACAATTTTGATTTTTAACCTTATTGAAGAATATTAAATTATTCTTATTTTATTTTGATTTCTTCAGAATTGTCCATATATAAATTCTCTTAAGATACTTTTATGATCACTATAAATGATAAGTAAAAAATATTATCTTGATCTTATCTGGAATTGAAGCAAAGAAAGTGAATTGTTTTCTGTCAATTTTTTGAAAACTTAGATAGAATGCATTATTTTATCGAAATTTGTCGAATTAACAAGTTCTCCAAATATTATTTATGGTATCTCATTTATCAACCTCCTTCCAGTATAGCTAAAACAATATAAAAACAAAAAAAATTCTTAAGTTTCATTTCGGACTTTCATAATTTTAATTAAGGGTTTCATGTTTAAAGCTGACTTTTTAATAATTCAGTAATTGATTGGTAAATATTAGTGAATTCTATAAACTTTAGATTTATCACTCTTTCTCATTCATTTCATTTATGTGGAATGAGAACAACTTTAAAAATATTGTTTAATAAACATTTAATTTTCTTAAAAGAAACAATGCACCAAGCAAAAAGTTATTGTTATTAATCTAGACATTACTTCTATTATATTTGATTGGATGCTGTTCAATAATCTTTTTTTTTTAACTATAAAAAAATTGAAATTTATTATTTTTGATAAAATGTGAAAATGAATTTGTCTAGTTATGCACAGTATGCTGGGATATCATTAGTTTCATTCATTTATTTATATTTTATAAGAAATTGGATCTGTTAATGCTGCACATTGCATGTTGTACATGTGTTTTTATTGAAAAAAAATCAATATCATTTCTGTCAGATAAAAAATTTGGCATTTTTTTTACTGAATATTTTGAATTCATTTTTATTGATCTTGAATTTGCTGTTAATAATACCTCTGAAATTCAACTGCAATTTTTATTTGCACAATCTGAGTGTATTATACATTTAATAAGTTTTTAATATATTTTAACATTTTATACATGCTCCTCTTATAATTTATTTGTTTTTTTTTTATAGTGGCAAGATATTGGTGAATTAAATAAACTGAAAAGTTTAAGGAACCTAATGGTTAATAATAATCCTATTATTCTATCAGTAAATCCAGAGACAGCTAGACAATTGATTATTGCAAAAATTCAAGGACTTGAAATATTAAATCGAACACAGGTATTTCAATATTCATGCTGTAATTATTAATTATTATTTAAAATATTGAAATTTTTCATGTATTAGTGCTGAGAGAACATTTAATATATGCTTATAAAGTGAAGAAAATATCAGAAAAATTTCTGTGTTATATTGTGGAATATTAAATTTTAAGTAGATAAACATTCAAAAACCTTTATTTTTTTAAAAGAAAGTAATGAAAAAAAATGTTAGATATCTTTACTGTTTTTTAAAATATCGTAAACTTTCATTGAAGAATGTTCTAATATGTAGAAAAGTTTAAATCATTATAAATTATTGAGAAATCAACTCGCAACAGTACAATTATAAAATCAACTTGGTATGGCAGTTGCTTTCAAATATTAAGCCCAATTTTATGACTTTAATTTAAGATTTATTTTAGCAATTTCGTAAAATTTAATATATATCTGTGTTTGAAACTATCATTTAATTGATTTATATGAAAAAAGTTGTCTATGTAAAGTTAAATGTTTTTTAACCTATTTGAAAAACTAGGCCTTCGATTTGGATACCTCATCCATAGCATAATGTGGTTATTAAATATATATATATATTTTCAGATATGTATGGATTTGTACAGAAAAACTAGCAAATTGATTTCTTTGAGAAGGAAAAAAAAGAAAAAAAATCCAGTTTTTAAGTTTATAAAGAACTAAAAATGTGTTTTTTTTTATTCAGTAAATAATTTTGCCGTGAGTTGTTTTTCTGAGTCGAGAGGGTTAAGCCTTACCTGTTGTTATGTCACCTTTACTATAGTTTAAAAAATTGTTAAAATCTTGAAAAATTTATGCTACAGCTTCTAGTTTCTTGATGATTGTTTTGAGATAAATAAATCTTCCTAAATAATTGGAGTTCTTAAAAGATTTATATACTATTAACAGTATGAGAGTTTTTTTTAAAAAATTATTTTTTGTATGGTTTAAAAGAAATTTGTTTCTGAGTCTTAGTCAGGATTAACATTATTCATATTTGCCTCTTGCTTTATTCATGCTTGGAAGATTACCTTGCTAAGGATTGGAGAGTTTCACTTTATTCTGTGCCTTGAATTTTTTTTCAATTACAGTACAATAATAGTAACCTGTTTAATGATCAGTGCTACTTACAAGACATGATGTTTATGAATTATTACTTCAATGACTATAATAAATTATGTAAGGGCTGACAGTAGCTTTTTGCTCTGTTATTTGAATTATGAAATACTTTTGTGTTTAACAAACAACTCTACAGCATAAAAACTTGCAGTTTCTTTGATTTTGATACCTACTATAGATTCATTCTGTTGTGGACCTCAGCAGCAAATTAAATGGCCCTAGATCATTATATCTTAATGAAATAGTAGAGTTGAAAAAACTAAATATTTGGTCTCTGTTGTGTGAAACATTTTTATATTATGTATTAAAATTGATATTCATAATAATTATGTAAATTTTATTGTTTCATAATGAAAGAACTTTCTTTTTAGATTGAGAGGTCAGAGAAGAGAGGCGCTGAACTGGATTACCTTAAAAGGTATCGAAATGAATGGGTTACAAATTATGGAAATGGAACTCAGAATAAGCTTTCAGATGCTTTCATGACAGAACATCCTACGTACATCATGCTGCTTCAAAGTAAAATAAATATTCTTAAATTAATTAAAATATTGTTATGACTTATATGTTAAATATTATTTTTTTTATATTGGCCAGTGGCATAACTAGATTGTAAGGACCCTGAAAATGTTTGAAATTAAATTTTTTTTCTTTCCCTTATTTTTCAATCTTAGAAAGTAAGAAATTAATAGAGTCTGTGTGCCTATGTAGTTATAAAGATTTGAGTTAGAGCTATCTAAGACTTTGGGTTTCTGACATTTGCTGGTTCTATCCTATAGCTACACTATTTATTTCATTATCATATTTCTTACCATTTGCATCATTTTTCAAATTTATTTAGACTATTTATTAATTTAAAAACAATTTTTAGATTTTTTTTAAAGAGTCATTCATTATTATTACATTTTTTTTTAAAAATGAAAACTAAAAACTAACTGCTAAAACAAGGCAAATATATAACTTTATAACCATTTCATTACTTATTTTCAGAGCATGGAGCTGCTGATGAAAATGAAGTCAAAGAGCAAAGTGCTTTAATAAAAGATAATTTGATTTGTATCCTTTGCATGAATAGCTTTTATTATACTATTGATAACATATGATGAAGACAATAACATATTAAAATAACAGTTTTTTTTAAATAAAAATTAAAAATTAAATGTTTTTAATACTAAATAGAATATAAAATCTCAATTGTCATTTGAGAATCATGTATTTTTAAAATTTGCATTTTTTTTATTATTATCATATTGTACTAAATGGAAACTTTTGCTATATTTTTATTTTAGAAAAATAAGTAATGTATTAAATATACAGATTTCATTTTTTGAAAGAAATAAACTACCAAATTTTGTCTCCATTTAGTTTTCAAAAAGCTGTTATTGTTGTAACATTTTCAATATGCATTACATGTTTAACTGATTATAATGAGTCACTTATTTTATGTATGCTCCTTAATGTAAAAAAAAGGTGTTAAAATATTCAGTCCAAAAATGCCTGATAAGCCTATGTTAACTAAAAAATTACCTGGTATGTATTAATATTTTATATTAATTTATTTTTACTTTTTATATTGAAACAGAAAGAAAAAATTATTTTATGGTTTTTTTTTTCTATCAGATTTCATATTAAAATATCATGTTGAATTGCTTTGTATTAAAAGTGAGTGTCATCATTTTTTTTCATAGCAATAAGAAAGAAAAAACAAAGAGAAGTTTTGCTGATAAAAAGTGGATATATATTGCTGTAGTTCTTTAATAGGAGAGTGTTTTTCAAAACAATTTTCCTTATTAGCTCAGAAAGGAAACTGTATTTCACAGCATATAAGTCGCATAAAAATCTTTTGTTTTTTGAAATGTTGCATCTCATGTGGATCTTATTTAACATCCACAAAATTTTGCTTAATCTAATTCAATTAAGTTAACATCCCATTTTGAGTTTACATAGCAAATATATTTTAAGAGAGATCTCATGATTTTGAAAATTAGTTTCATTGCAAAGATGGTATTCTTATGTAAACTTTACTTCACCAAAATGAAGACATTTGACGCATTAGTGATCTACTTTAGCCATTAGTGACCCACTTTAGCCCATGATCCTCCTATTACAAAACAATGTGCTTGCAGTCAGGTTGTTATGGTCATAAGTGTTGCTTAGAATTGACCGACAATTGAAATTGATATTATATATATATATATTCAAGGAAATTGAAGCTAAATTTTGTACAATGTTATAGGTATCCTTGAACTATCTGTAATAGTCCTTATATATGTCTAAGTAATTTTGAATCTTATTAAGAAGAAATACTGTAATTTAAGCAAATAAAGCTGTGTATTTTGTCTTAGGGCAGTAATTCATTAACCAAGGGCTAGTTCTTAAAGTTCTTGTAATTGCAATTACTTTTTTCTGAATGTTAAATAATGAATAAACCTTTAAAAATTATAAAATTAATTAATTTTTTTAATTTTTATAAATTATTTTTGTATTTTTTACAAAAATTTATATTTTTAAATATATTATTAAATTTTGTATAGTTATAGAATACTATATTTAATACATTCATACTATGTGCTACTATATTTTCTAATTATTTTTCAGCTGAAATGACTGTTGGTAAATTGAAAGCTCTTGTCAAAAGAATGTTTAAAGTAACAGCTCAAGAAGTAACACTTACACGTCTATTTAAAGAAGTATGTCAAAATAAGTTTAATAAATAATAAATTAAATTTTAAAAATTAAGAATCTTGTTCGAAGAATAGCTGTAAGATTATGTTTTATGCTTGTTACATTTATTTTTATTTTATTACTAAAATTTAATCTTAATTATATTGCAACAATAATATACACTCAAAAATGTGTTAAATGTTGTCATAGTGTGCATGCATTTAAATTTAGTAACTAAAAACATGAAAAATAGTGTTAAGTATACTCTTTAATTCAAATTAGGGAAAAAAAAATTGTGTGGAAATAAGATTGTTATCTCTAAAAAGCTTAAATTTCAATTTTAAACAAATGTAAAAATAGTTTTTATCTAATTATAATTTTGAAACTGCTGTCTTAGTGAGCACTTACTATTCAAGAAGTAACTACATGTTAAATCTGATAACTCTATGTCTAAAAGTCTGACCTATTGAGTTTTTTAAAAATAATTTTTCATTATTTATGTTGCATTATGCAATTTGCAGTTATTATGGTAGTCATGCCTGCTAATTAATCTATTAAAAATTTCTCACATCATTTTAATATATCACATGATGGATCAAAGTTCAGTACTAACAGTTCATTATACTGAATAATTGAAAAATCTCTCGAACTTAAATCCAAGTTCTCCATCATGGCTAATTTTTTGTAAAAAGATCTAGATTTAATTTTTTCAAAATTAATGATTTATCCTGATTACTGTGGTCTGAACCAACTAGAAATGAAATTCGTTGAGTTTTTAAAATATAGTAAGTGAAAAAGTCTCAAACTATAGTTTTTAATTTAGGCATTTAATCTTACTCCATTTTAAAGAATCATTAAAGTATCAGATTGTTTTTAAGTTTTTATTATGGGAATTTTAGTTTAAACTATGATTAAATAAATTGCAATTAAAATACAATTTAGCAGTTTTAATTATAATTGTTGAATTTGATCATGACATATCTTTTTTTTAAGGGCAGAATAAACTCAGTTTTCTTGTCTTAATTTAGGATGAATCTCAAAAAACGGAAATGGACAATAATCTTAGACAGTTATCTTTCTATTCAATTTCTGATCAAGATAAAATTGCTGTGGAATGGTGAAAATTAAAACAGTAATTATCTTTGATTATTTTGCTCTGTGTTCATAGCATTAATATAAAATCGGACAAATTGTGATTAATATTGTTTTTTTTTTTTTTTTACAGATTGAAAGCTTCAAAGAATTCTTGCCGTTGTTGTACTATATTTGCATTGCTCACAAATTTTATTTTCGCCTGCTTTGTAAATTATATTTTTATTACTAATAAATCATGTTTTTATATGTGTGTAGCAATGTGTTTGAAAATCGCATTTTCTTTCTTATATAATGAATATTGATTTTTTTTCCTTCTATCATATGAAACTAACAAGTTGTTTATGCAAGTACATCTAGGCAAAGTCTCAATATGCATTTATTAAAAAAATAGTAACATCAGTGAGGCTCATTAGGCCTGTTTAAACTAATTAGAGAAATTGATTTTAACTTAACTGAAGCAGCAGTTATACATGTTTAGCAAAAGATTTTATTTTAATAGTAGCAATTTATTATTTCATGGTTGATTCATAGTATTTCATCTTTGCAATTGTTACATTGCTACAAGTGTGAAGTGACAAGAAATTTAGAGATAATTCAAATCCTAATTGTAACATGATGTTATGTTAGGCTCGATTCATCTGCATTTATATTGTTTTTAAAAAGTTGCTCTTAATTTTAACTACAATAATGTATAAACAAAATGAGTCTCTATATTATCAATCTCTAATACTATTACAAAGCACCTATATATAAAAGCTTTAAATAAAATGAATGAAAAGTATTGTAAAATTTAAAATGTATATTAAAAATGTTTCCTTCAAATTTATTGGAGGAAAAAATGCATAGAAAAAAATTTAAATTATTATAAAGTTAATAATTTTAATTTTAAAAGAGCGTAAAAATATTTTTTCCTGCATTAATAATTAAATAAAGTTATTGATGAAAGATATTGAAAACTTTGTCTAATTTAAATTTTAAAAATATTTTATTATTAAAACACCAAATCCCAAAAATAATTATGTGAAAATTTGTTAACATTAATTCTAAATCTAATAGTCTCCTCTATGGAGCATTTTGAGTAAAATTTGCATTATATATGTTGCATTATGCATGGCACAATTTACAGATAAAATCTAGCCTATAAAGATTATCATATTAAAAAGACCCCTCATAGATAATAAATTTCGAAATTTAACATAGATCACAGAAACAGAAAATAAAACACAAATTATGAATATTTAAAAACCATTTTCACAATGCTTTAAACTTAATTTTTCATCTGTTTTATTAACCTTTCATCCAATTGTAGAAATAGAGTTAATTAGGCTGAATAAAAATTCTCGAGCATTTTTTTTTGAATTTAAAAATTAATTCTTTTAATAATATAAAGTATTTCACATTGATAAAATATTTTCTTGTATCATTTGAATGAGAATTCAATATTAGATAGTGAATTTTTAAAACTTTTTTGATTTTCATGTAGTTTCAGATAATTTAAATGAAATATCTGGTGAACAAACCTGAGTTCATTTGACACTGTTTGCTTTAAGAATCTTAGACCCCTCTGTTGCTCGAGGGATGTGTGTTCTGGTGGATAGAAAGACATGGTGCTTTCCAGTGCTGTTTCCTGGTTTCAGTTCGACTCTGGAAACCGATAAATCGTTTAATATATTTTTAGATGATAAATATTTCGTAATTTTTAATATTGATAGTACAACTGACTCAACTAAGAAAAATTCAAATTTAACATTCAGTTTTAAACCAATGCATATTATTATCTTTAAATAATTTGAGTATATTTATTTACAAATTCTGTTCTTTTATCAGTTTGAATCTTTTCAGAAATTCGTTCTTTAAAAATCTTTTTAAATGCTTCAATGTTTTCTTCTCCAGTCTTTCTTTTCTTTGGTCGAGTTCAAGCATATTTACTAAATATATCAATATCTGTTAATAAATAATTAATATTCTTATATTTGCTAAATGTTTTGTTAAATAATAAATCAGCGCACCATTTCTCATCCTTGCGAGTCGCACATATATTTCTTTTAAATTTACGAATAATGGGTTTATATCTAGTATAAACATCTTGAGAATATAAAAATTCTTTAATATCTTTTTGATTTTGATCGATTTTTCTTTTCATTTAATTTATTCCACATTAACCACTTTTTAGATTATAATACTTTTTTTCTATTCCTCTCCTTCGACCTATAGCGTTCTCTTTTGATGTTACTCCTGGAAACGATTCCTTTTAGAACCACAGACACAAATTCCTTCTAACGTTGGTCTATTGTTTTTTAGAAACAGTTTATTTCAAATCTTTTGTTTCTGTTTGAGATTCACTCTAGCTCTTCGCTCTGAAATTGCTCTAGCTTGTCTTTCTCCTAATGGATCAATTCCGTTGCTCGGATTTCCAACTGCATCTAAATCATTTAATAATTCATCAACAAAATGTCTGTTTTCTATCATTTGTTTGTTGTCTTAAAATCTGATGTTAACACTACAGATTTCAATCTATGTGCAGAATCTTACTTATCCAACTCTTCGTTTCGTATCTAACGTGTTAGCGTATATTCAAACAGCTGGATCGCACTTTCTGAATGGATCTTTCACAGAATTTCATAGGAATCTATAAATTTGGCGTAATCACCATATACCATCCATCTACCTGAAAGCGGTTTTTCGTTACCTTTGTCAAAGACAGACATACGAAATATGTGCGTTTCGGATGCGTGGAGAAGTAAAATGTGGAAATTCGTTATAATCACGAATTTGAATTTTTTGACGATTGCAGTATTTTTATTATGGGAAAGTAAAAATATTTTTTCTCATGTATTATTTTATTATCTCAGATAATATCTTTATGCAATTCTTTAATCAGATGTTGAATTTAATACTTCTAATTAAATTTTTCTTCAGTAAAATTTTCATTTTAAATATCATTATAATATTTAAAAATTCTTTAAATCATTGGAATAATTGAAAATGTTGAAATCGATATAAAATTTTATAAAATTACAAATAATTCTGTGTAACTTAATTCTTCTATCCGATTCATCGTTATTTTTGCTTGAAAACAAAATTCGTTCTTTTAGAGAATTTAAATGGCTTCGAACATCTTTACGATATTTGCATCTCATCAATCGCCGGCTTTAAAAAATGAGTTAATTTTTATATTGAAGTAAATAAGTTTTTTACCTAACAATATAATACATAAAAAAGCCCGTGAGATCGAATCATCGAAAAAAAGATTGGTTAATGAAAACTCAGTTGAAATCGGTTTTGTCGATTGGAACAAACCTGTGACGTCGATTCATTCCATTAACACCAACTTCTGAAAAAGTGACAAAGTTAGAGGTGTTCCATTTTTTATTTGACGGCTGTGTAAAACCCACACTAATCACATTCTTCAGATTGGCTTCCTGATGTTAACAAACCCTATAAGGATAAGGTAAAATTCGTAATAAAGTTAATTGAACTTCTGATGGGCAGACTATAGGTTTTGCTAAGAAACGTTGCATGCGTTATGTAATAATTATCACTTGATAGTTGAATTTATTCCCATATATTTGGCTTCATAAATACTATTACAGGAAAGTTGATATCAAATATCAGAAAACATCAAAAATCAAAAGCACAAGAATTTCATACAAGAATCTGATCCAAACAGGCTATCCTTTCTTTGTAAAGGAGTTTTAAGGAAATACCTTATATCCGATTTATCCTATTTGTTAAATTTAAATGGAAGAAAAGAGGTTCATTTCAATTGTTTACTTAAATCAACATATTAAAATGACTACACACACAAAAAAAAAGAATAAATAGGAAAATTTTATTCACCAATTTACAACACTTATACATATGGTAAATGTACGAATAGCCATTACAACTTTAAAAGTGAAATAAAAGTATATTTAAAACAGCAAATTTGGTAAAATAAAATAGTAAGGCCACATTTATTTCAGTTCTGAAAAACACTTATCATACATTTTAGTTTTAAATTCACATATTGCAAATACTATAGAATCTTAAAATCTATCTCTTAGATGGCACAACTGGGATAGAATCAAAATACATTTACATTCATTAGCTAATAATTAATATAATGTATTTTGAGAAATTTAACATAAAACAATAGCATAATTTTTCAAAATTCCATCGTTTTTCATTTATTTACTAAATTCCATCTTTGAAGTGAAGATAGCACAATGAAAACATTGAATAAAAGTATAGTAGTTGTTAAATTAAGATATCCACTAAAAATATAGAGGTTTGAAAATACATTTATATGAATTGCGACATTAATAATTTGAAAAATATATTCTTTTCTAAACTGATAACTTCATCGAAAAACATTTAATTGGATATATGATTACACCACTGATTTAAACAATTTCATTGGTAAAATTATCGGAGAAATTGATATATTTAAGACAGTTTATTTACAAATTGAAACATTTAAATAAGTAATAAAAGAAATAGAGTTAATTTAATAATAACAAGAAACTTAAAAATATTCTATACCTATATCGTAATTATTAACTGCATCCATTCGACATTCATCTGGAAATAAATCGCGATGTTTTATTAATGAAAAGTATTTTACAATTTAATTTTTGCTAAAGCTTACTACACGATTATATTAAATGTTCGTTCAAAGCATATTAATCCCCATGTTGATCAGGCATGGCGATCAAATAATGCTTTAACAAATTCGTAGGTTTCTTGATTGATTGGCCGGCCGAACCCATCAAGAACCTAAACCAGAAAGCAAAGTTAATATAGTATTAGAATTAAACTATTTAATGCATATTTTTATAGATATAGAATAAAAGCTTTTAAAGCTTTAAAATATAAATAAGAATTTTCTCTTTAGTTTAAAAAACGTCTCGAGTTATCAATAAATGGATGCAGTTAGTGAATAAATTTAGTATATTTATCAGATAAAATTCTCTAAAACTTAATCATATTTTAAAAGTCAAATATGTAAACTGATTTATTATATAATTAATACATCTTTAAACTTCTGAAAAAGAAGAAAACAAACAAGGTATTAGGGCACATACTGAAATGTCAAGCTTCCTTAAAAAGGAATCATCACTAATTATTTCATCACAAAATGACTGCCCATTTTCAAACGCAAACGGAACAATCCACACATAACTATCGATTATCATTTGAGGAATATTCCACTTTCTATTTTCCTGCTGCCGCAAAATATTGAGTGCAGAAAGATTTCGAGGTTTTAAACCATTTTAAGTATTAATGTTACAGTTTCTTAAGTAAAATGAATACAATATTTTTCTTAATCACTACACGCAATTTTCAAAAGAAATCAATTAAGTACAATGAAAATAGAGTTGCATAGTAATACAAGAGAATCATGGCTATCTGTCAAATGAATATTTTAAATAAACAAATCTTGTATATTCAGAGTTATAATGCAATTCTGTTAAGCAATCATTCGTAGCAATCCAACATTTTCATTATATTTAGTGGTTAATATTTTTATATGCCGCTACACTAAAGCATAATATGTAATATGCAAGCAGTACTCCGACACAGCCAGAGGCCATACGAGAAACTTGATGGGGCCGGCGAAGACGAACCCCATGAGGAACAAACGGCACTTCCTATTGGACACTTGTAAACATAGGACCCTCAAGAGAATGCATATTGGCCTTTTTTACATAACTAAAGACGTGAACTTTGATAACATGTCTTTTATTAAAGATTTTATGAATGGAATTTGAGAGTTCAACTCCAAAAAGCGTCTAATTTCTAGGCCATCTGACGATTTTTGGTCATTGTACAAAGGCCTTGATCATGTGATTTATATAGACTTCTTCGATGCCACACTGACATGTCGTACTTTTGTCAAAGAAATGACTTGAGGAATGCCGTTCGAGAAATTAATCTGCATAAACTAACGAGCTTGTATTCAATCGCAATTTTTTATTCCCCGTCGAATTAGTGTTCGAATGAATAGTTATGCGTGTAAAATTTGCTGACAAACCTATCAATTAAGGCATAAGAAAACTTGCAGAAAAAAATTCAATATCAAGATTAAAATTTTCAGAACCTTTGACATACCATAGATTCTGCCATTTCAAAAAAGTTGAACAAATTGTCAGCAAAATAAATACTATCTGAAAAACTATCACTTTCTTGTATCATTCTAATGAGAAAGCAGATTTAATTAAAATATGACAAAAGATTTTTGTGTGCAGTATTACTGAATGAGAAAAGCTGCACCGAAAACTCAGAGCACATTAAAATTAAATATATGAATATACTTGTAGCTGAATTTTATTAAATATATTAGGAAAAATAATTCAGCAACAGCGGTGCTAAGACAGAAACATGAAAAAAAAAAATGGAAATTAACACTAGATACTATTACAAATACCAATGACCTTCCCAATTTAAGATCTTCAAAATTTGGATTTCCTTCAATAAAAAATGAAAAAAACCGAGTGAAAATATATCAGCCGATACTTTTTGATGGCTACACAGTCTTAAATATTTTTGAACATTCGATATGTCTCCACAATGACTAGAAATTCGAGGGTACAGAAATATATATGCAAGAGCATTAATTTTCAATACGAAATTTAGTTAACATAATGCCACGGCATCTTTTAATTCTGAAATGTTATTTATGTCCGTGCTTCATTTTTTTTTAGTTTTTAATTTTAAGAAAAAGCATCACTGATTAATGGCAGAATGTATTTCAGCAAATGCAATGAATCGAGGCAAGAATTAAGTAATTGATTATAGGGCTTTCTGCGCCCTAAAAAGTGAATAAAGAAATCGTTTGGAAGTACATATTCGAAGTTATGAATATTTTTAACAAGTGATTTTTCAAAGGAGGAACAAATAATTGCAAGAGATTCATGATGACAATGTATAAAAATGACTTTAATACAAGTTATTTTTAGCACAAAATGAATGAATTCTGTGTTCTCGGTAAATTTCAGAGAACACAGAAGTAAAAGAACGGAGTTTGTCATTTCGAATGTGACCTTCCATAATAAATGGGCATAACACTAAATGTGACCTGCCATAAAAGTGGTGCATAAAACGGATAGAATTAACGATTTTGTTTAAAATGCGAAATAAAAACATCTACCAGAGTCTGAAAAGCTCCCGAAAGGATTGAGATAAAGAATGCTTACTTCTATCTACGGAGGATGATCGAGAATATCCCTTGTGTGAAGCTACTCGTCGTAAAAAACGTCTGGAAGAAGACTGCGCCTTCCAGAATAAAGAACACACTATTGTAAAGCATTAAATGGAAAAATGTTGCTGCCATTCTACAATAATGCTATAATACAACCTAGGTATAATTTCCAAACTTTAGTCTGATTGTGAAAAGAAATTGAGTATAAAACAGGAATGTAGAACAGGGCCATATTCGACAGATCGGATAACAGTTCGATAGACACGAAACAATCATGACCAATCTGCATTCCAAGATATATTGGAAATTAATTATTGGTTGATGTGGTAGAAAAGTTGATCATTTATAAAAGAGCATGCATAAAAATATATTGTTAATTTGAAAACAAATCAAGGCAACTCTCCAAAACAATTTTAGATCTGGATGAAGAGCCCGTCTACAAAAGTGGACACTATTTCTATTGGGTAATACAATAGAGTTTTAATTATCAAGCTGAATTCAGTTATGGACGTCCATTTGCAGCACCAAAGAAGGCTGTATCAGAACTAAAGAAATACTTAAGCACTAAGATGTCTCCATGATTATAAAATTGTTATTCAATTATTGAAAACTATTTGCAATGCAGTTGAATCCGCCCATCACTGAAATCGCTTAAAAAGATGCATGGTTTTCAAAGGAGAACCATTGTTTATCTAGTTACACAAACTAATTTCAATATTTCTAGAAAAATTAAAAAAGGGTAAACGAAATCTATTACTCTTGAATTTTAAGATGCGGATTAAGATTGATTCTCTGCTAAAATAAATATATATATTTGAGAACAAAAATGTCCTCTCCAAGTTGAGAGACATTTGATTACTACAGCCAAATACTATTACCACAGTTACAAGAAATTGAGAAATATTACAATGAAAAGTTGATTGAAAATCAAATATTCTTGTCAAATGTCATACAAAATATACCAACGAAAAGAGCTGGCCAACAAAACAATTAGCATTCATATATTATTCATATTCAGTTAGCATTCATATATTATTCTAACTTTCATCAAGGTTTGGCAATACATAGGAAAAATTTAATTTTTTTAAGAATCCTAAAAAGTTAAATAATTTTATTTCAATGGTGCAATAGCCAGAGTGACTACGCAGTTCCAAAACATTAAAACATTTAAAATTAAGAGATTAGGTAAAATTACATTATTATAATAGAATTGTTGAACCCTTTAACATAAGCGTATTCACAATGTTTATATACTTGATTTCAACGATGCATTACTTCCTCATCTCGTGACTAATAGTCAAGTCATGGCATTTCCATTCAGTAGCTCGATTCCATTAACTTGATGTAACACGAGTCCCACAAGCTGTCTACCAGTAGTAGTACCGGATTCCCATCCTTTATGTTCTTGTGAAAGCAGGGATTTCCAGGATATTGGATGACTCAACTCCGGCACTCTTCCACCATTCTTGAAAGATCTATGTCTATTGAACCTTGTTAACATCGAGTGGGATCTGGGTAAAAAGGATTTGTATTTAGAAATAACCGATACGAGTGTAATCATAAGCATTTACAAACAATTGATCACTATTAAGTATATGCTCTTATAATACTACTCAAAATTTTTCCATTTTACAAAATTTATCAGAAAATAAACATCTTAGAATTTGTCAAATAATGTTTTCAACTTCATCGATTAGCTTTACTTAATTTTCATTTTTTTAAAGAAATATTAACTTGTTTAGAGAAATAATTTTACACAAAGTCTATTACTAAGGCTACTTTCAAAACTTGGGAAGGTTTTGTGGGAACAAGAAATAAAATGATTAAGAGCAAACAATGAATGCTGAAAGTAGCGAAAAATGAAATCAAATGATCACTCATCATTTCAAAATTGAATCTACTTTTCCACAAATATCAAACGCCAGCGACTTACCTTGTCCTAAAATAAGGTGAATAATGAAGCCACCAACGAGAAGAATTTTCCACTTTGTCCAGAATTGTCAAAGAAGATGGACGTGGATGTCAGTAGAAGATGGGTGTGGAATTGACTCGAATGACCTTTATCACAAGTGACATGAATCGGAGCACTCATCTGGCTGGATCATTGGCAAATGCAGATGAATTCGCATCTTGATGAATTTGTTTCGTTTTTTTTTACAGAAGCGTAATTTAAGAGAGGAAAATAACAGATGAAAAACATTCCTCAGTTGCTTATAGGCATAATGAAATCAGCATTCACAAAGAATGGACCTCAAATCTCTTGTAGAATGGAATGTTTTAAGCAATTCAGAAGCGAGAGCAATTTCAAATGAAGCACTCTTCAAAATGCAGAAACTGAATATTTTTTTATTCCATCAATAGATTAGGGTGAGAAACCTCTTCAGGTGTCCAAGTGAAATGCAATTTTTTAAGTAAAACTTTAGAGCTAATTAATTTCTGAATTGAGATTTCAATGTTTTTATAGATACTTCTAATTCCATTTCGATGTTAATGCGTCGAATTTTATTCTCACTCGTACTTTCGCTTCACGAATCTTTAGATTTTTGATTTTCTTGTTGATTTCCGATTACCAGACAATTATTTCCTATCATTTAACTTTCATTTACTGCAGGTCAGTTATTTTGCATTTGAGATTTTCAATCTCTCAAATCGAAAAAATATGAAAACGTCCTTGAAAGCTAGATTGTAATCCTGTATCAGCATTAAGCACTTAATGGAGTTCCGTTTAGTCACTGCCATGTTTTCATTTCCATAGAAGACAATTCAACCGTCTGACCATTCAATTGAATCAAACATTATGGTCACTGAAGTTCATTGTCCCGGATGTTTTTTGGATAACGGCCATTATTTATACATGCCGCGCCATGCAAGCTAATGGGTTGGGGAAACGGTTATCCTAATAGAGAAGCTTTAGTTCAATTTCGATCACGCATATTAAGAAAGTTTTCTATTGCACAAAATGTTTCAGTGGATGGCAAGGAAATTGAAAATAACTTGCTAGTTTAAAAAAAAAAAAATGGAATTTTTCATAACTGTACGTTTTTCTTCTGTAAGACGTTTTAAAAATCAGAAATACAGCATGGTCCATCATTTATATGAACATAAAAGTAAAAACACTAGATTTTGGAATCTAACCACTAAATTTCCTTTGAATGGAATTTCGGGAAGTTTTTCTAAATTAATGAAGACTAACGCTAATTTGAATTTTCTATTTTAGAATATTAACAAAAGAATGAAAAAGAATCGTCTAGTTATCAGATAAAAGAGTATTCTTCGTTGAAAATAATTCACGTGAAGTCAAAACAGAATTCATTCTCCAAGTGAATCTCTTATTAGGTTAAATTTTTATCAAATTAACTGCCAAATTGAAATATTTAATTACTACTCTTTACAGTTACCCGAGCTAATTTTTAAAACATTAAAAATTGAATGAATCATTTGTTCCGTAAATACTCGTATTATCTTTGTCTACTTGTTATTTCAACTAAGACCAGGCGAAATTTTTCCGAAAAGATTTCGATACATTCCGAGTCACAGAATTACAACACGATTTTGATAGAGTTCCTCTGACAAGATTAATCAAACGGAAATGAAATTTATGCAAGTTTTCGGTACACGTGCTGTTTCAACATCGCTGTACGATTCATGTAAGGAGGGTTTATTTAATCCCTAGCGTTTAGAGATATTTCTAAATTCGCAACCAGAAATCGAGACACTGTGTTCAGCTACTCCAGTGCCAATAATTAATAAAATAATTATAATTAAATACATTAAAAATTCTATCTCAATAGCATACAAACTAAATGCATGTTCCTTTTACTGCTGAAAGATATCTGGTGTGGCACCAATCCAAATTTTTTTTGGAATGGAATCCTATCTCGCTAATAAAAAGGACTGTTAAATAGAAACAATAGAAAGCGGATAGAACGAAGCCTGCTAAACTTTACATTTTGAAATGGGGAATAAAATGTGATGAAAATGATCACTAACCATATGGGTAAGAAATTTCAGACACTTTTGAAAATATAATAGTGAAAAATATACTTCAAGACCCAAAAGAAATATTGCGGCTCAATTTTTTTAAAAAATATACCGAATTAAATTATGAAAGACGGCATCGGAATACAAATTTGGGGTTTCTGCAAAAGCGAATGGCATCACGAATCTTCCTAAAACTATTATATTTTTTCCAATATTGAGTAAATGCAATAATAAGAGGTAAGTAAGCTTAGAAGAATTCTGCTCTCTAGTGTCGGTATTAGTGGCCGGCAAAGCCCGAGATTAACTGAGAGCTCAGTCTACTTAGCCGGTCATCTACGGTCTTTTCCTCCCCCCTCCCCGATGCTGCTAGAATAACTGGATATGAGTAACTGATGATCTCG